>JASCZW010006658.1:0-86745 GCA_034211315.2 Aedes japonicus
AACATTTGTAAACATTGACTTCTTGCGTATATTTCTGGGATCTGATTGCTCCCACAAACAAAATAGCACCAGAAACAGATACAGGGAGTTATTACCTTTCCGTCGGTAGTGGATATAGATGTTAGCTACCTGTCATTTTCAGGAAATTTACGTTTTAAGACATTGTTTACAATTGTTACTTTCGACCTTTTGACAATTTTGTCTAGAACTAAGTACATCTATGATCTGTTAGTAGATGACGTCATGATGACAGCAAGAAGATATACAATGCGAAGCAACAACAATCAACAACTGCGACATAAATAACAACAAATCAGGAGAGCGCAAGCCCGTTTAGAGGAATGGGACGAAGAAGTTTTTGAATGTCTATAGCATAATTGTATAAAAATACTAAATAGTCGTTGTATATCTCTGATAGTTAAAATCTAACTTTTTTTCCTTATTTGATTTCAGGTTTGTAATAATCAAAGCCTACTTTAACACAAACATGATTTGCAACGCATGCTGTTGATGGGAGCTAAACTTTGAACAAACAAGTGAGTAAAATATTTTTAGTACACGACAATGAAGAGGTCTGCACATTGTAGACGAAATACGCGTATCTGTCAAGATAAGCAATAAAAGTATTTGGAATTAAATGGAATGATGACTGATGAAATTGCAAATAAATGGAATTCGTTGAACAGGCAACGGAAGATTTTAGTTTATTTGAATTTAGGTACACGACAGGTAGCGAACAAGTTTTCAGTCGCTTTTCGAAAAATTTGGCGGTCATAGCTTCTTGTAATCTTCCTCTTCCTTCTTCTACTAGTTCGATCTGTCACGCTTTGCATACTGTCCGTGCTCTTTTCTAACTAACTTCCGAGTTGTCTGCCTAACGATTTATAATCTGCCGAGTTATCTGCCTTATGATTTATAACGATAAATTTTTCGGACATCTACAGAAATTTGTTTTTTTTCCCATCTAAACAGATAAAACCAGTATACTCACAATGCAACATGAATATCAAACAAATTGTTTTGACGTTTTCCTGCAGTTTGAAGAGGAAGGAAACTAGTTGCTTGCAAATAACGGTGATGTGTAGTTGTATTCTTAGTACCCATAAGAGATATTTGACTGACAACAACCAAAGATGAACCAGCTCGAGGCTGAACAAAAATTGTTCAAATATTTCAAATTCATATATTTGACATTGCAAAAAATATTGTGAGTTTGTGACAGCCTAGAGAGTTTGAGCTGTTTAGTGGAATACCTGTAACTAGAAATGAGAAATAAAAATAGTATTTTCCATTTAATTCTAACTACCTTTGCTTATCTTGACAGATACGCGTATTTCGTCTACAATGTGCAGACTTCTTCAGTGTCTAGTACTAATAACTCGACTATCAAAATTCCAGCCCAATTCAATAGATTTATAGTGCAATTTCACTAATTCTGATCAATCACGGAGTAGCAATCATTTGACATTTGCAAGCAGACTAAACTAAGCTTAGCTAAGTATTTCAAGCTTATTAAATATTAGTTAACCGCCAACACCCCACCAACCGTTCTACTTGGCTCTGGAAAGCCGACAAATTGATCCTATGAGGTATGCACACTTGCTGGATAATGAGTGGTCTCCAATAAGAAATCGCAAAGTGGATGAAGTGGCATTAACCGTGAGCTTGAAAAAGCCATTTTCCAATGCAATCATAATTATCACTAGCCTTGGGAGCACGGGTACATGATTGGTGTTCCAGAGTATCCAGATTTGTGTCTCATCAGAAGAAATTTTAATTATTTTGCGTTAAAAAAAAACTGTTCATGTGAAGCACACAAACAATTATATTAGGTGCAAGAGATATTTGGATTTAATTAGGAACCAATTATATATCATTTAGTTCTGCATCGCCACCTTGGGTGGCATATTTTTATTCAACCGACCAAATTCAATAAGAAAGGAGGTATGAGTGGAAGGCATATGGGAGTGGATTTTAGAACCTATTTTCAGATGTCTGATTAGAAAAATAATTACTTTGATATATCTAACGATTTTGTGTTAGTAAAACTAGCATAGCCATTTCAATAAGATATGCCCAGACAGACTTTTTCATTTTTCATTTTATCAAAGCCATTGTGTGATGAATTGATATGATCCTCATTTGATAGCATCTTAAATGGCTCAAAACGATGACATCAATTTGTTGCGGGTTCCAGACAGCTCAATATGTTAAGGCTTCTGCTAAAAGCACGGAACAACCAAACTGGAGACCGTTCGATTCGGAGAAGATTATTCAGGTTTGGTAATTTTTCGACTTCGCTGGGCATTGAGTATGATTGTTTAAGGAAGCACACAAATGTATGTATTAAATGTTGGCATTGAATGTTCTGAATTAGTAACTGTCGAAATGCATTTAAGGCACTTACATTATTGAGAATTAGCAAAACCCTTGATATAAAAATGTAAAAATATCTAGAAGAAGAAAAAGTGTTGAAAATTTGTTCGATATTTCAGACTTCGTAATGTTGATTCAACCATTTTTCACTTTTGGGCTAACCTCTGAGACTGACTCAGAGTTGTCAATAGATTTAAAAAAATATCTGTCATGAAATGAATGAAAAGTCTAACAGAACACATAACAATAATGGTTTATAAAAATGAACATCACAGTAGGTGTAAGGCTAGCTCTCACTGAGTTTATCAAAGCTTATAGAACATGTTGAATTTTGCACCCGTGAAAAAAATAATAGTTTCATAAACCCTTCCCACTCTTTTAGAATTTAAAAATGTTCGGCATAATCATGAGTTTCTTTTAGTGTCTTTTTGGTAATAACAAATCTTTTACAATGGGAGACCTAAGGTAATCTAACTTACAATTCTAAAGTATGCTAATGGCATGACAGGTTAAGCTATGCTATGGAAGGTTAAGATCAAAATGGAATCGCAAAACCCAAAAAAGGCGAGAAATTGCTGAATACAAATGCAGGTTATTTCACTGTTCCACCAAGGTATTACAGAAACTGATGAATAACGTTATATACAACATATCCCAAGGAACAATTTTAGTTTTATACCAGCCGTATGACACTCCTAACAGCCTTATTGATAAAACTACATACAAAACTGTTTTGTCTACCAACACCACCAGACGGTTGTGAAAACAAGTTGAAAAAATCTTTATCTGACCATAAAGATTTTGAAAGTGTTCTAGTGAAAGATGATATGACCACTAAGTACCTTTATAAAACCTTTTGACTGCCATGAAAACCAGTATACGGCAAAATGGCTACAACTGTCAAACTTCACTGTGGTTCACGCATTGCAAAGGTTTTTGAATGTTTGAATGAGTAATATTAAATGAATTAGGTGAATCTTTTTAGACAGCAGTTTCTTCTGGAGCCCGTAGCAGGCACGACTTCCACTGATGATGCGCCTTCGAATTTCACGACTCGTATTGTTGTCAGCCGTCAGTAAGGATCCGAGGTAGACAAATTCCTCCACCACCTCGAAGGTATCCCCGTCTATCGTGGCATTACTTCCTAGGCGGATCCAGTCGTGTTCGGTTTCGCCTAATAGCATGTATTTTGTTTTTGACGCATTCACCACCAGTCCGACATTTGCTGCTTCGCTCTTCAGGCGGATGTACAACTCTGCCACCGTTCCAAATGTTCTTGCGATAATGTCCATGTCGTCCGCAAAGCACACAAATTGACCTGATTTGGTGAAAATCGTACCCCAGCTGTTGAGCCCGGCTCGTCGCGTTACACCTTTCAGAGCGATGTTGAATGAGTAGGCATGAGAGTCCGTCACCTTGTCGCAGTCCCCGACGAGATTTGAATGAACTGGATAGTTCACCCGAAACCCTTACGCAGTTTTGCACACCGTCCATCGTTGCTTTGATGAGTCTGGTCAGCTTCCCAGGAAAGCCGTTTTCGTCCATAATTTTCGATAGCTCTGTGCGGTCGATACTGTCGTATGCCGCCTTGAAGTCAATGAACTGGTGATGCGTTGGGACCTGGTATTCACGGCATTTCTGGAGGATTTGCCTTACCGTGAAGATCTGGTCCGTTGTCGATCGGCCGTCAATGAATCCGGCTTGATAACTTCCCACGAACTCATTCGTTTTAGGTGACAGACGACGGAATATGATCTGGGATAGCATTTTATAGGCGACATTCAGAATTGTGATCGCTCTGAAGCTCTCACACTCCAAATGATCGCCTTTTTTTATGTATGGGGCAGATAACCGCTTCCTTCCACTCCTACGGTAGCTGTTCGGTTTCCCAGATCCTGGCTATCATCCATTGCAAGCAGGTGGCCAACTTTTTTGGGCCCATCTTGATGAGTTCAGCCGCGATACAATCTTTACCAGCTGCTTTGTTGGTTTTGAGCTGGTAGATGGCATCCTTAACTTCCCTCAGAGGAGTTGGATCATTTTCTTCCTCTGCTGCACTGACGTAGTCGTTTCCTCCGTTGCCTTGGTCTCCCATGCCTACATTCTCCACGCCATTCAGATGCTCATTGAAGTGCTGCTTCCACTTTTCGATCACTTCACGTCCGTCCGTCAGGAGGTTGCCATCTTTATCCCTATAGATTTCGGCTTGCTGCACGAAGCCGTTGCGGGATGCTTTGAGCTTCTGGTAGAACTTCCATGTTTCTTGGGAACGGCACAGTTGTTCCATTTCCTCGCACTCCGCTTCTTCCAGGTGGCGTTTTTTCTCCCGAAAGACGCGGGTCTGCTGTTTCCGCTTTGGCTTATATCGTTCCACGTGCCCGATGGTACTCTCGGCTGCGTCGTTGATGGCTACTTTTACTGTACTCCAGCAGTCCTCTAGAGGGGCCACATCGAGCTCGCCTTCGTCTGGCGGCGCTGCCTCGAGATTTTGCGCGTATGCTGAGGCAACATCCGGTTGCTTCAGTCGCTCTAGGTTGTACCGTGGCGGTCGCCGGTGCCGTACATTGTTGATGACGGAATGTTTTGGGCGCAGTTTGCCCATCACAAGGTAGTGGTCGGAGTCGATGTTAACGCCACAATAGGTCCTGACGTCGATAATGTCGGAGAGGTGGCGTCCGTCAATCAGAACGTGGTCGATTTGCGAATCCGTCTGCTGTGGTGATTTCCAGGTGTACCGATAAGGGAGGCTGTGTTGGAAAAAGGTGCTAAGAATGGCCATGTTCTTGGAGGCGGCAAAATCAATGAGTCGTAGGCCAATTTTGTTCGTCAGCTGGTAGGCGCTGAACTTTCCAATCGTCGGTCTGTACTCCACCACCTGGCCTACCTGAGCGTTAAGGTCTCGTATGATGATCTTGACGTCATGGCTTGGGCAGCGGTCGTACTCACGTTCGAGCTGCGCGTACAATGCGTTCTTGTCATCATCAATGCTTTCGGAGTGAGAGCTGTGCACGTTGATTATGCTAAAGTAGAAATATCGACCCTTGATCCTCATCTTTGATCCATCGGCCACCAACCGGTCACGCGCCTCTGCGTATCGCCCATCACGATAAAAGCTGTTCCCAGCTCGCGTGTGTAGCCGCAGCTCTAGTAGATATTAAGATTACCTCTAAACGTTCGCACCATAGATCCTGTCCAACTCACCTCCTGCAGCGCTACGAAGCCGAACCCGCGGTCCTTCAGTAGATCGGCGAGTATGCCGGTGCTCCCAATAAACTTGAGAGATCGGCAGTTCCACGTACCGAGTTTCCAATCCTAAGTCCTTTTTGTTGGCTGGGGTCGTTGCCATTGGTCTCGGTTCGTATTATTCTGTTGCTGATTTTCCGTTGCAATTCTTTTTTACGGCTGGCTTGCATGGCCGGTACCAACCCCATACTTTCCGGAGGACCATAGTGCACAGTTGAGCTTAGAGTCCTTTCCTGGTGTTCGGACGTCGATCAGCCGCCCCTAACATAGGGGACAGACGCTGTTGTGAGCCTTTTCCTGGAAAACAGAAGCTCGGGTTTGCAGAACCTCTTCTCTGTCAGCCTACCCGATCTTCCCTAAGGTTGCTCGCAGTCCAGCCATCTTTATGAATAAAGATTATTCGTCCATCTCAAGGGTCCTCCAAATAGAAAGGAAATGATGAGGTAGTGAAAAAAACTGAGAAAAACGTACCGGAAACGAATGTACAGACTCTGATGAAGGGGGTCAATTGCAAATCCCAAGCATTTAAAGCTCGATTCAAAGTAAATCTGGACGAACGGTTTAATACACCCCCACGTCCCTGGTGGTTGGAGCAAAAACGTTTGACAGGCATTTGTTGCTGTTTTATTGACAAAGAAGTTGGTGAAAAGTTTCTCGATTGATCGACGCATCTCAAAATTACACGGATCATGGAAATTGAGAAAAATTAATTGTGCTCAAACATCTAGAAAATCTATCGTGGTCTGCCTCAAAAATAGCAGAAATAGTAAAATTCTCAAAGTCAAAATCAAAAGTTACAAGGATACTCTGAGTGTGGCTAGAGCACAGCGCATCTATCATAAAAGTGGCACTAGGGACAAAGAGCTGAGGAGAGAAATGTTGAGGTACGTGAAAGGCAACCCAGGTGTCTCCATACGTGATTTGGCAAAGAAATTCGATTCCAACTTTTCCGACGAGCGTAACATCATCTCAAGAGAAGGATATAATTCTTTTGTGCCAGAAAACATCTGAATCGCTTCCTGAAACACAATTTAGTGGCCAAAGAGAGAGCACGATTACTATACGAACGAGTTTTGATGAAATTTGATGGCTGTACTTTAATAGATGACGAAACATATTTGACATATGGATTATGAACAAATCCCCGGAAGAAAATTTTACCGGGCCGCTGGGCGTAGGAATGTTCCTTCCAGGTATAAATTTGTTTTTGCTGATAAGTTTGCTCGAAAACTAATGATTTGGCAAGGAATCTGCATTTGTGGCCTTAAAACCAAGGCTTTCATCACTTCTCATCACTTCTGACGTCGAAGGTTTACATTAATGAGTGTCTGAAAAATCGGATTTTACCCTTAATTCGGCAACACAATACCACCGTTGTGTTTTGGCCGGACCTATCCAGCTGCCACTACTCTAAGGAGGTACTAGAATTGTATGCTGCAAACAATGTTAATTTCGTCGCCAATGAGATTAATCCTCCGAATTGCCCTGAGTTCACACCGATCGAAAAATATTGGACAATTGTCAAGCGAAAACTTCGAGGATGCGGTAAAGAAGTTACAAATGCGTTTAAAGTGGAATAAACTCGCCAATACAGTGTCACCAGCGACTGTGCAGATCATGATGGCACCGATCACAAGTAAAGTGCGACAGTTTGTTATCGTTTGAAAGCTTAAATACTTAAATACCCTTTTGTTTGACGTTTTGACCAACCGTGTATGTTGTTTAATTCTCGAGTTATGATCACTTGAATGCGTCCAAATTAACTTTGATTCGGGCTTTACTCAAACGCATCCTTAATTCAACTGTACAAAATTGGTTTGAATCCGATAACTTTAGTCGATTAGCCAACTAATCTGAAATGTCGCAATAATCATCGAATCACCCTTTAAATTACGGTGAATCTTATTGAGATTGACAAGTAGGCAAATCTATAATATCAACTATAAGGAATCGGATGCATGTTGAATATTTGTCTAAAGGGTGTCCACGATCAAATTGCCACACTATGAAATTGCTCTAACTTTTTAACCGTTGGGTAGAATTTAATGAATGAATTTGGGTGGATTTAGTTGATAGTGCATTATTTACATCCTGCAAGTTTTGAAGTCCTGTGATCAAAACTCGCGGAAATGGAGTCGAAAGAACAGCTCGTGCGTGATAAAATCTTGCGCATTCATCACGAGAACAAGGATCTCTCGCATCGTTCCATCGCTAAAACTTTGGGAATCGCGAATTCCACGGTGTCGCGAGTGATTAAGCGGTTCGAGGAACGGTTGACCACCGCTCGGAAGCCCAGAAGTGAAGGAAAAAGTATTCCGTACAACACCAAAAATCACAACCGCGTAGTTGGGGCCTTCAACCGAAATCCGAACGCCTCCGTTCGGGATGTGGCTAAGAAGCTGCACTTAAGTCGAAGTTTTGTCCAGAAGGCCAAAACTAAGGCTGGGTTTCGAACGTTCAAGGTACAAAAGGCCCCTAATCGCGACGAGAAGCAGAACAAGTCCGCCAAAACCCGTGCCAGGAAGTTGTACCTCAACATGCTGACGAAAGTTGAATGCTGCATCATGGACGACGAAACATATGTGAAGGCCGACTTCAAACAGATCCCCGGCAACCGCCGGGAACTAAATCCACCCAAATTTCACGGCCAAGGATAAGTTCAGCGTTCCGGAGCATGTCCGCACTCAGAAGATGTCCAAATTTGCGAAGTAATTCCTGGTTTGGCAAGCCATCTGCACGTGCAGGAAGCGGAGTGCACCTTTCGTGACCCAGGACACGATGAACGGACAGGTGTACATAAAAGAGTGCCTCCAGAAGCCGCTGCTTCCTCTCCTGAAGGCCCACAACGTCCCAACAATCTTCTGGCCGGATTTGGCCTCATGCCACTACTCCAAGGACGTGCTGAAGTGGTATAAGGTCAATTTCGTGCCGAAAATGTTCAACCCTCCCAACACTCCGGAGCTCCACCCCATCGAGAAGTACTGGGCGATTATGAAGCAGCATCTTCTTAAACGACCTAAGGTAGTGAAAACAGTCGAGGAACTGAAGAAAGTATGGGTTTACATGCAAAAAACGGTTGATTCACAGGTTGTGCAGAATCTTATGGCCGGGGTTAAGGCCAAGGTGTGGGCATTTGCGTATGGACTGTAAATAAAATACAGTAAAATGGTAAAATGAAGCTTAATAGTTATTTCTCAATCCCTAAAAATTTGATGGCAATCGGATAAAAACTCGAATTTTGCGAATCAATTTTGTGTGTGGCAATTTTATCGTGGACACCCTTTACTTGTCACTCCCAATAAGATCAACCTAAATGAAATTACCTTCACTTTTCAAAAGCTTAGAATTAAAAAAAAAGAAACCTCTAACATCTTAGTTTTTTTCAGTTCTTACATACAACTAAGTTCAAATATTATTCAAAAAAACCACCATTTGCAAAAATCTGTCTGCTGCGCTTGGTTGTAAATCAACCATTTCCCGCCTAATAACAGGAAGTTGTCACGACACAGCCTTTCTTTTGATCTCTCCTGTAATTGACACTGTCTCATAATCTTTTCAACATGATTCAAGACGTTCTCAACTGCCAAATATGTTTACATACATAATATCATTTCAACATCAAACGCCCCTCTGATCCACGGATCAAATGCGGTTTTCCCAGCGAAATGGATACTCTTCTGTGTACGAAGGGTACACGATGATAACACAAATCCATCAACGCCATATCAATCAATCCGCTCGATCGTGATTGCATCAGTATCAATCATCCAATGTTCTCCATTCAGTTTTAAGACGCCCGTTGATGTCGTACATTCGGGCCACTGTCAATAAATCTGCACATATAGCTTCCGGGAAGTGAACAAATCTATTTCAATCCAAAACAAAGATCCACTCGGTCCAATGCATCCAGGCCAAAGCAATCAGCTGGCAATTTCCAAACTACACCTAGGCCACTACTGCCGCAAAGTTGGACCCCTTCCCCTGCTGCCGTGCGGATACTTTCCGACCGATTTCGATGAACTTCTGATGCAAAAGCTGCCTGCTCGCGGCTCCAACCGATTTGCGGCAATTTCATAATCGAGTGCTATTTTAAACCAATTCAATTAACCCATCAATTGTCATTAGCACAAGAGACTTCTGCCCCTTCAGGTAATCGGCAACCTCGTGCTCACAACTCATGCAGAAAACTCACCTCAGAGATATGCTTCTTAGCCGATCCAATACGGCACACGGAGGCCGCTAAGTGGATTTGCACTTCAGCACAAATAGATACACATTATATTATTAGCTATCAACGCGGCGTCCACAGCACCGACTCACCCACACACACACAGGTTCCTATGAACTTAAACGCTCCAAAGAGGCTTATTCACGGTTCACAGATCTGAACAATATGGATGTCTTAATCCGTCGGGCACATCCTCCTAGATCGGACTCGGTCAATATATCTCCAGTTTACTTTAGCGAGAGATAGGAGAGCTTTGTATATCTCCGCCTTTAAGCCGTGCTATGGTCTAGTTTGAATTCACCCACCCGCCTCTCCGGAGTCGCAATCATCGCCACCAATGATTGCTTGGATGTTATTTAATCCGTCTGAAGATGATGCCGATGCCTGCTACGACTTATGTTTATGTTTGCTTTTGCATTGAGGTGAAGTGACTCTCGACATCGAAATGTTCAGCTGCTCACCCGTTAGGATGCCAAACAAAGTATGGTGCCAGCTCGTATTAGAATTAGATGCATGAGTGCGCGTGAGTGGTGTGGTTCGAACGCATGCAGTAGGTTATGGCTACACAATACGAGGGATTCTTCAGAGGCTTTTTGAAAATGTTTTTCCTCTTGAAAAAGTGTGGCTGAGCACCAAGCCAAGTTGTTCAATTCGCTTGTAATAATTCGATTGGAGTTACAACTGGGGCGATCATGTGAGGATCTTATTCAATTCGTGAAAAGTGTTTATTTGAAATAGTTTCAGGTGGATTCAGGCTTACAGTGCTGGCTCGAAATGTAAAAATTTACCATATTAGCATTTGAAATACCAAGAAATTGTCTCGTTTTCTGTCGAAAGCCATATGGAATGAGACATCGGAGGTCATTAGATGAATTACAATTTAATCCCAAACCGAAATCGAAACAATTACTGTAGTCATTCCCCACCATCCGTCTGCCACCGTCCAGTGAAGGCTGAGTTCTACCCGGGCACTCATTGTCAATCCTGGATGCCATTGACTCTTCAACAACAAAATATAAAACTTCACACAATTTTGCCATTTAGTTCTGCCTCGGGCGGTCGACAAGCCGATTTGTCATATAATGAGTCAATTCCCAACAAACTGAAAACAGAAACGCAGCCACATGAACACATGAAAGACTACTGGTTCGGCCGAAACGAACGAACTCTGTCGACCAAACATGGGGAAAAGCGTGCTTCCAAAATTAAGCTAAAAAATAACGGGTTAGCAATGCTGTCAATAAAATCTTTGACAACAACGCCTTACTTTCCGATGGTTCCGCTTTCAGCAAGCAATGCAATAGAAAACAGGAATTCCTCCAAGAGATTGGTATTTAGGCTTTATTTCCACTGGCACCGCTGCGCGACTGGATCGCGAGCACGTTAATCGACGTTAATTTGAAATACTGCCTTTGTGTCACACTTGCTGCCAACCAAGTTCAATGTGACACGGACTTCAACACAAAACGGAAGGCAGTCAACCCTGGGCATTGTTGGTACATTGACTCGATTGTAACAATCTTTTGCTGAATGAACCTGATGGAGATAGATGAAACCGAATGGCAAGCTGAACCGATCTGTTATCAGCTAGCTAGTGCATGTTTACTAATGGAAGATTGAAATTGAAAAATCTTGCTGTGTTGCCATTGCGATACGAAAATACGATTGCTCTAATGGCGTTCGTGGTTGTGGGGTGATATTCCAGATGAAGTTCAAGCTTATCAGTCATTATCGATGACGTTTCACTTCATGTTTTCGTCGTTTCTACAGCATACTCGCTTCTTTGAGGGCTGCTAACTATAAATATTTGCTAAAAAGAAACTTTCTCAGAAAATTAATCAGGGTCCATAACTATGAAATTACTTCTTAATCATTTGGCATCTTCTATCTTAACATTCAAGCTATTTGCTTATCGTAAACTAACTTTGTTACTGCTTCAAATTTCAGTTGTTCTTTTTATTAATAATAAATAAGTTTGGGGAACACTATTCTTTGGATGAGCTACCAGGAAGAGGCAGAAAACCCCGTTCTTCCAACCCGAAACTGGAGCAGAAAGTGGTATCTCTAATTATGAAGAACAAATCAATGTCAATACGTGATTTGGCCAAAAAAGCAGGAACGAGTGTCGGAATGATCCAGCGTATCAAGAGGCGGAACCACCTGAAGACCTACAAGAAGCAGAAAATCTCGAAACAAAGTGCAAAACAGAAGAAGCGAGCAGAAACAAGGGCCCGGAAATTGTATTCGCGTCTTTTGCAGCGTCCGGATGCATGCGTTTTGATGGACGATGAGACCTATGTAAAGGAGGACTCAAAAACCCTTCCAGGTCCACAATACTTTACTGCCCTCGTTGGGAAGGATGTGAGTGATGCGGACAGGTCGATTCAAGTGGAGAAATTCGGTCGAAAGGTACCGGTATGGCAAGCAATATGTCCTGTGGTTTGAAGTCAACCATTTTTTACACTACCGGAACTATAAATGCGGAGATCTATCGATCTGAGTGTCTCCAGAAGAGAGTGTTGCCTTTATATAAGAAGCATAGTACATCTCCACTGTTTTGGCCGGATTTAGCGTCGGCTCACTATGCCAAAACCACTCTCAATTGGCTTGCGGAAAAGGGTATAGATTTCGTTGAGAAAAATATCAATCCACCAAATTGCCCTCAGCTTCGACCCATCGAACGTTACTGGGCAATCGTGAAGAGGGTCTTCAAGAAGACTGGTAAGGCAGCTGGGAACATGCAGGAGTTCAAAAAAATTTGGGCTCAAGCGTCCAAAAAATGCGATGCAACACTTGTCCGGAACTTGATGAAGAGCATTCGATCCAAAGTTCGAAAATTCGTGTAGGAATAACTTAAATTTCATTCGGTCTTCATTATGTTCAAGTTTAACCTCGTACAATAAAGGATCAATTTTTTGTATGAATAAAATATCGGTTTTCAACATAATTTGAAAGAAAGTTTGTGGATAACTTATTTTCGATACACTCCTTAATAATGTGGCAATTAAAATCATGCTCAATCTGTATATTTTGTAATGTTTGGAATGTATATTTTAAAAGTTTGGCTCAACTGTGCTTAAACGATTTTAAATTAGGTCTTAAGAAGCCTTAAGTATGGAACCAACTTTGCACAAACGATCTGAAGTTTGTATGGCTATATCTATGGGAAACGCCTGATTTATGCAATAATTTACCACAACAATTTGCTTTAAAAAAAAGTTCCCTGATATAATGGATGATTCCACAGCTAAATTAGTGGTATTATGATAAGATAAGCCATTTATTTCAGAAATCATCAAACTAAGCTGTTCGATCACTGCAATAAAGGAAAAAAAATCTTTGAAATTTAACTAGGACAGTATGAAGAAAATTTTCAATAACATGTCTTATAAAAAATATTTTCCATTGATGTTTTATTTTTGGTATTTGAAATGATATATTCTGTTCTCATCTTTTCCGGGACTAGTAGGATATTAATACTTATTTAATTATTTTTTTCAGTGCAAATCTAGCGGATGTAAGATATATTTTGTAAATACGCATATTATGTTCTCTTATTGACTTGCTGTAGCTGCTTTTTACATAGTCGAGTAATTTAAATTGTGTCTTCAAATTCCATGTACATCATTCGAGTTTGCAATTTGTATAAATAACATTTTTGTCTTTTATGATGTCTCAATTTTTTATGTGAGAAAAATAAGACCTTGTAAGGAATGAGTAAAGTATATGTATTTCAGTTTTTGATCCGTTTCATATTTTATGAACTTATGAAAGCATATTAGTCTTATCCGAATAACAAGCAGTAAAAGATGCTTCTGAAAATTTTATTCTTTGAATATATGATAAAACTTGGAGAATTGAAACTAAGCTTCAATAAGGCCGTAAAATTTCCTAGATAATGCATCTTAACATTTTTTATAAATCATCATCATTTATGCTAAAACAAATCACTTTTCCTATAACAACTATATAACTGTGATTGGAGGGGTCCAAGGCAGTCGAAGGATTTGAAAGTTCATGAAGTCGCCAGTCCCTTCTTATATGAAGACACGTGGCCTTCTGTTTTCCGAAGGTTTTCATTAAGATCGACTGGCCTTGCTACACCAAGCCATCACATAGGCTATTTTCTCTGGGAAACCTGCTGATAGTCCAGCAGATGTAGATAAACCTTGTACTGATGGTGGGTTCTTATCAGATCACATAATATCAGAATTCCACAGCCGAAGGTGTTTGGGTATTTTCAAGAATGTTGATCGGTTGATCCATCTTTGTTCTACCATCCTTGAGCAGCCTCAGCATCCATAAAGATAGATGAATTCCGTTTCGGTGCCACGTGGTGCTCAAGAAAGAAACCAAGAAAGATTTACGTAGCTTCTCACTCCTAGCTTTAGCTGGTAAATCTTGAGTCATATAATATCTCGACGCAATAAAACGAGTCCATCCCGGAACCATGATAATGCAATAAAAATGTTGAAAACTCAATTTGATGGTTTTTTTATTTTTTAAGAGGAAAAACAGCGAAAAACTTATTCCGATTTGGTTCTGATGGAATCTCGCAGTTTTCTTCGAATACCATTCATCATATTGTGGATACTCTGTTGGTTAACCTGAGCGGCCACTCTACAGCTCTGTTGTATCCCGAGTTATCTTTCCACTTGCCTTCTACTTCTGTTCTGACAATTGCCCAATATTTCTCAATTGGGCGAAATTGAGGACAGTTGGGTGGATTGATGTTCTTTTTGAAGAAAAATCCATCCCGTTGTCTCGATACCACTGTAGTGGGTGTTCGTCAAATCTATCCAAAACTTTACGGGTCTATTGTGACCTTTAATGTATGGAAGAATCGTTTTTTTTTTCAAGCATTTCTGCCAAGCATCCATAGACTTGTTTGTCACGAAAATCTGGGTTTTCTGTCCGCAGTTGCATATACGTTGCTGGATCATAAGTTCTCTTATAAATTTGTCGGCATAAACGAATTTGAACTTGCTAAGGACATACTCGCCACCAGTGGTTTTATAGAACGTTTGTCCGGAAGGCTGCCCATAATCCAACTTCACGTACCTTTCATCATCCATGAGGATGCATACTTTGTACTTCATAAGAACCTCATTGTACAACTTCCGGGCTCGTCGTTTTGGCAACTAGATTCAGATTAAGTGTCCTGATTGGTTGCATACTGGCCCGAAAGCATCGAATCCTTCTCGCAAACGAATCCTTCTGACGGTGTTTTGGAAACATCCAGAGATGATTTATGATTGATTCTTTGAGTATCGATATTTTCAGCCCTGGGTTGGTTAATCTTCGTCGAAGTCACTCAAATACCTTCGTAACTTATCCGGAGGTGAGACTCGAACTCGTGGTTTTGGCGTCAGAGATATGTATGTTAACCGCTATGCCGGGCTCGACCCCACCCTTACTAACTTACTTACTTATTGTGGTCCAACGTGCTATTAAGACTGCACCTGCGCCACAATGTATCTCCGTAAAACTCGGTTGAGGGCTGCTTGCCTCCAGTTCCTCGAATGTCCCACACTTCCAAGGTCTTGCTCTACTTTGTTTAACCACCAACCTAACTGCGCTCCTCTGCGTCTTGTACCGGTCGGATTCGCGGCAAACAAATTTTTTGCGGGTTGTTTTCCAACATTCTTACAACATGTCCCGCCCATGATACTGTGTTCGCAATTGAGCTGCGCCAGCTCGTGGTTCATCCTTCTCCTCCTAAGCAACGTCTTCGAGACATCTTCATTGCCGTAGCAAACTTCCGGTCCTATCAACGTTCTGTACATGGTACACTTTGTACGGGGGTAAAGTTTACAAGGTCCAGTCATAGTAGGCACGACTTCCAGTAATAATGTGTCTCCGAATTTTTCTGCTGCAGTTGTTATCCTAAGTAACCAATGATCCGTGGTACACAAACTCATCCACCACCTCGAACTCATCTCCGTCGATTGTCACAGTTCTGCCTATGCGAGCTCTATCACGCTCGGTTCCTTGGTTTCGTATGCGGCCTTAAAGTCGATAAATAGGTGGTATGTAGGGAATTGATATTCGTGACACTTTTGGAGGATCTGCCGCGAAGTAAAGATTTGATCAGTTGTCGATCGACCGTTCACAAAACCAGCTTTATAACTTCCCACAAATCTGCTAGCTAGCGGCGATAGACGACGGAAGATAAGCTGGGACAGCACTTTGCAGGTTGCGTTGAGAATAGTGACCGCTTGAAGGTTCTCACATTGTAACTTGTTACCCTTTTTGTATATTGGGCATATAACTCCCTCTTTTCACTCTTCCGGCAGCTGTTTTGTATCCCAGATCCTAACTTTCAGTTAATGCAGACAAGTCGCCAACTTATCCGGGCCCCTTTTTGTTTAAGTTCCGCTCCGATGCCATCCAAGCTGCCTTGTTATTCTTAAGCTGTTTGACAGCATCTTGGTATTCCGCCATTCAGGTGTTCATCGTAGTGCTGTTTCCACCTTTCAATCACTTCACGTTCATCCGCCAAAATACCGCCATCTTTACCCAGACGCATTTCGGCTCGCGGCCCGAAGCCTTTATAAGATGCATTTAGCTTACGCGTATCACGAGAACGATACAGCTGCTCTATTTCTTCGCTTTCCAACCCCTCCAGGTGGCACTTCTTCGATTCTGTCTGTATCTCTCCATATTTTGACGAGTTGCTTGCTGCAGCATTAACGCCCGCGCTGCATTTTTCTCATCTAGAACCGTTTGATACTCCTTGTCGAAAATGCGAGCAAATTTCTTTTAATTTCACTAGTAAAAGCTAATCCTTGATAGAAAGGGAATTGCAGACTTTTTCAGGGTCGTGTGCTCGACTCGTATTTATGTGAATTTCAGGTTGGTTCGTCAAGGTCAGAGGGACGACTTGGATCCTACACATCAAACCCATCAGCACATGGGCCGGTTAACGGCTTCACTTCTCTTTCGGAGGAGTTGGCATGTTGGCATTAAGTAATAAAGAAAATCGAAGTAAAGATACTCTTAAGAATGCCCCCTACATAACAACGAAAACTAGAAGAACACTATGTTGAGAATTTATAAATAAGCATGAATCGAGCTACATGTCCTGGACGTTCTAACATTTAAGGTGTCGCTACACGGTGGCTATTTCTAGTATATAGTGAGCCATATGCTAGTAAACTATGTAATGGTTCAGAGGAACAACCAAACTATGTAGTGTTAGCTAATACCTATGCCTTTCAAGCGATAGTTTTATGCTATGATATAGAGCCACATAACATAACATAACATAACAACATACATTTGAAATGTCGGTTTAAAGTTCTACACAAGTAGCAGACCGAAAATGAACGTCTGTTCTCTGTGCTTAAAGTGCGTCAAAATCTTACCCGAACCCACGGAACTTAAAAAAAAACTCGGACTACTAATCTGGGTAAATCGGCCAACTCGTTGCTGGAAAAGTTAAAGACTGAAGACTTTTATAACAAATTCGATGGCTTACAGGAACTTGAATAACTAATTTGAGCAGGCCTATGAAGAGAAAATAATTTTCAGCCTGTCTCAAGAGCAGCTTAACGTACTCGCGTCAGATAAGCCATACAATTTTCCCACCATCGGATCCCAAACAGACATCTGAGGAGCCAAAGACGCTGCAACAGATTCCGCAACAGCAATCGTCAAATACACCACTATCTTTCATTCTTGCTTTTCTTCTATGTTGACATACGTAAACTTGTATTCAGCATCCTCTAAAGCCATTAGAATGATGCTGAACTGCTTTTTGTAATGATGATGATGGAAAAGAAATTAATCTCAAAACACTGACTTCAGAAGCGACTGTCTTTTGCAAATTGTGCGAAGTATAAAAGTTCCTTTTGCACCAAAAACTATGAACTCACCAGATAGACTTCGCCGAAGCTCTTTCAAATTAAAAATTTTTGCACTACCATGTACCTGTTATGCGCTGATGAACATTTGTTTTCGTGTGGGATAAATCGTGAAGTGATTAGATTAACAACATTGGAACTGGTACTCTATATGCCGGTGCAATGTCCCAATAACTGTAAAGTTTGTAAGCCTGCGAAATACTCAGCACGGAAACATACAAAGCCTGGAAAAAAAGATGAATAATTAATAAATCACGCTCGAAATCAAAACCACGATGCGTAGATAATCCAACATGATATCAATCCACCAAATAACAACCCATGCAATTGAAGCTTGATCCAGCTCGCTCGTTGTTTTTCTATCAAGCTCATGCTCTACATAATCGGTCATATTTCCCTCCAAAATCACATCACCCCGAACAACATTGCAACATTATTGTTTTCCTCCGAATCATGATCCACTTAGCCACCGAACAGGCTTTGTTGAGAAAACAGACAGAGAAAGTTCAACGTAAAGCTCGCACAAACACACACACACTCGCCAACAGCTTCGAGATGAGGCTGTGTGCCATACCACCCTATTACGAGATCTTTCCGTGGGCCAATTCAGTTGGTTTCTTTGTGCGGATTGTTGGGTTTTCTCTGTTTTGGAGATAGTGATGGCCGATTTCTATTTGATTAATTGAATAATCGAAATGGCGATTGAAATCGAGTATTTTCTTGATTGAATAGCTCGTGCCATGGAATGGATGCGTTCAATTATGTGGCATCGATTAATCTATACGAAGTAAATATTCGTTAAGCTGAATAAGTAAACATTGCATACTTTTGTAGAGATCTTGAATACTCATTAAGCCGAATTGCTAATACTTGGATTTTTAGAAATGTCATTTCTCCCTTGAAAATGAAAGGTTAAGAACTTTAAAAATAATGAGTTTAAATTTTGAAATTTGTTTTGTTTTCGTTTTTAAACACCGATCAATAAAATGAAAAAAAAAATTACTAAAAATAAAATTTTATCAACATTATAGCAAACGGTTGCGTTTCATCTCCTTTTTATTATTAATCAAACAGTCAATAATCGATTAATTTTAATAAATTAAGACATCACTATTTGCGCGCTTGGTGTATGCAAATGCAAGGGGAGGACTTTTGATTACTTCTCTCCCCGTCTGCTCCGGTTACGCATGCAGCTCCGAAAGACGGTTGTCGAATTAACGATGATTTCGAAATGAAACTGCTGCTTTCAAGACGCTCATCAATTCATACTCAACGTTTGCAGATTGTTGAGGATCTGTTGAGGAGCCCAGCAACACATGATTGTAGCTGTTTGCATGTACTTGCTGAGCTCTGGGGTGAATTGGCGAGTGAGATCCTCCAGTTTACGGAAAACAAAAGTAAACTACTCAAAAACGGAACGGAAGTTGTCCAAGATGTCTTTACTGCAAGTAAGCATTTATAACACAAGTGAGTGGACTTAAAACTAGATTGAACAGCGGCTGAGGAGCTACTTGCCGTTGTACCTACCTTCAACATCAAGTCGATTACGAAATTTCTCGATCTCTAACTGGAAAAGTAGAAGTATGCCTATGTATGTGCCGTGGTTTTCGATGATCGTACGAGAAACCGAAAGTGATCATGAAGAAGTTTGGTAATTTTACGTTTGTTTTGATTGGTTAAGAGAGGATGATGATGATCTTGAAAAACGAATGTACTCAACCGGATATTTTGCAAAAAGAGAATGGAACTAACGTCAGATCAGTCACAATGACTTATGAAACGTTAGATCTTTCTTACTTTTTATTGTGAGGGTGAAGAGTGACTGAACCAACAAAGTATAGGTCAAACCAGGGTCGTCAAATGTCATTTTCAATGAAAAATCTCGAATGACGCTTAAAGCCTGTCCACGTTAAATTTCGGACACCAAAATAATAGCAGCAAAACAATCTATATTAGAAACAGTTGATTAAGATGTTTATCCTTCTTTCTGTAAAATTCTCGAACTTTCTGTGGTACACCCACCATCAGGTTCCGTACGGTATCCTCAGATACGTCCGCCGTGATGATTCTCCATCTTCTCTTGAAATCATCGGAACCATTTGCTATCTTCTTAGTTTCGAAGAGTTTCCGCTTAAATAGAGCCCATTACTTATCTATTGGGCAAAGTTCTGGTCAGTTTGGCGGATTGACTGTGGTTGGCACGTATTTGACCTCTTGTACCTTATACCATTCCAGGACGGATCTCGCATAGTTACCATAGTAGCCAAAACAAAGCTGGAAAGTCGTGGCTTCTGATGGACGGTAGCAATAGCTTTCGTAGACATTCTTTCTCGTACAAACCCGGTGCCGGTAGAGACGAAACTTTTAGATTTTTGACCACAACTACAAATGGCCTGCTACATCAAATACTTCTTCGGGAATCTGGACGCCTTCTTTGTCAGAAAATGCTCGACAACGGCGTTCCTTTACATTGCGGTGAAAAAGCCAGACCCTAAAGTCTTTGAGTATGTATGTTTCGTCGTCCATTATGATACAAGAACATTTTTGCAAAAAAAAATGGTGTGTAGCTCTTTAGTCAGAGTTTTTGCAGTGAAATTTTGCTTGTCATCACATTTGGGTACCTTTTTACTTTGTACGCCTTTAATCTTTGCCTCTGCTTCATTTTTTATACGTATGATTTTGACTTCCAAACTTTTAGAGCCACTTTCCACACAGAAACATTGTGATTATTCTCAATAGTGAGGAGCATACTTTTCAATTTGTTTCAGTTCTAACATTCCAATCCACAGTGAAGCGCTGGTCAAATTATTTTAAAAAAAAAACACAAAACACGGTTCTTTTCGGTAGTTCAAGTTTCTTGGCAAGATCGCGTACTGATAAATTCGGATTTGCTGCCGTTCGACGCCATTTTATTGAATGTAACAAGAATTTAAGCATATTGTACCACGAAATAAAGTGGAGAGTTTCAGATGTCATATAAGTGGAACATTTCAGCAATCCGTGAAATAATTAAAAACCTACACTGAAAGAACAGTGTCCGAAATTTAAAGCGGACAGGCTGTATCGATATACACCTTAAATTCTCACCGTGTGAAGAATGAATGATTGATATTTGAAGTAATAGTGCCATCGAGTTTTTCGACACGACTGTCTTTGCGGCATCGCAATTACAAGTACGTTTATTGATATTGTTACTTTCGATGCCAATCTTGAAATGCATTTTTCACACAATCGATTACATATGATTGCTTGGCTAATTTCTACAAGAAAGAAATATAGAAGTCAACATCATATGAGAAAAAATGTCATGACTGCATGATGTTTGAAGAATACCAAGGAAGCTCGTGATACTCCGTTTCTTTCCGGGATAGTGACCCTAGCAAAGGAAAATAACAAGCTGATATCATATTAGTAACAAGTTCTGTTATCGCAGTTATCATTTTGATTTCCGCTGTTATTGCATATCAAAATTAGTTATCACCATTGGCAAATTTTGTTATCATATGTTATCATTCTGAACACACTATTTTTTTTTTTTTTTAACGTTATAAGTTGTATTGTAAAACTATAAATATTTCCAGCATATTTGAACAAGAAATTTAGCTTTTAATCAAAATATTTTTTTTCAGTTATTGGCATGAGAATTTGATTTCAAATTGATAACATAATTTGATACTATTTCAATAAATTTGCTTACAATACAGGATTTGTTATCAAGTTGTTCGCAGTGATAACAAAATAAGTTATTATTATGATATTCAACGAGTATTTTTTTGTTATTAATTCTGTTATTTTGGCTGTTTATTCAGCCTGAATGATAACATATTTAGTGATCAAAAAATGATAACCTGATATTAGAACTTGTTATCAATTTGGTATAATCCTTTGCTCGGGGAGATGGACAGTATTTACATTGTCTCATGACGGCCGTGAGATTTATCAGCGCGGACCACAAACTCGACGGAATTTCGAAACAAAAGAAAATGTTTTTTTTCTGAATCGTTATGTATGATATCTAGATTTTCACACTAATTACATTTTGCTGTAAACCTAACACCGCTTTTAATCTAATAAAACACACGAAAAGTGGTCAGGTTTTGAGCGTTAATATCACAGACATTTATCAAAAGATTTAATCAATTTTGCATCAATCGGTCGAAAATACTTCTACGTATCAACTTCAATAGAGAACAATGTGGATTTTGGGCCACATACTATTGAAAAAAATATAAATTTTAAGCCTTGTCTTTTTTTTTATATGTATTCAAACAAATTGAACGAACACTCTGGAAAGTCAACTATCATTATTTGATAGTTCTGTGATATTCTAAATCATCCCAACTGTTCACGAATTTAGTACTTAAGATCTTCACTAGTAACTATAGATTTTTAGGCTATTAAAAGGAACACTAAGTATTCAACCATATTCAAAGAATATTTTAGAATGTAAACAAACATAACGACATAAACTGAGATGATCGGAGTCATCCAAACTGTCCGTGAGTTCAGAACATAAGATTTACAGTTTTAACAGTAGGTTTATATAGTATTCAAAGGAACAATATGTATTTAACCAATATTTATTGAATAGTGTGAAAGGTCAACAGACATAATGCTTCAATCTTGTTATATTCTAGCTCATCCAAACTGTTCTTAAATTCAATTCAAAGTAATCTACAGTTGTAACAGTAGCTTTTTGGGCTATATAAGTTGACAATATGTGGCAAAACAAACATTACAAACTAATATTAAATGTTCTGGGTCACCCTAACTATCCTTGAGATCTGAACATAAGACCTACAGTTGCAGCAAAAGCTTTCTGGGCTATGTAAAGCTACGCTGTGCATTGAAATATATTCATTGAATATGTTGGAAGACCAACAAACATTATGAGATAATCTTCTAGGTTATCCAAACTATCCAGGAATTGAAAACTGAGAGTCTACAGCTGTTACTGTAACTTTCTGGACCAAACAAAGTAACAATATGTATTTGAATAATTTAAGTGAGTCTTTTGGAAGATCAACAGGTAGAATAAGATATCTTAGGATGTTCTAGGTCACCAAACATAAGCTTTATAACCTATAAAAAGGGACGACATGCATTCAAACACATTCAGTGAATCTTCGGTAAGGTCACCAGTCATTATCAGATTATCTTGGAATGTTCAAGTTCATACAAACTCTCTTGAGTTCAGAACTACATATACACCAGTAACCGTAGCCTCTTGGGCTATACAAAACTACGATAACTATTCAAACATATTCAGTGAATATTGGAACGTCCACAGACTTCATATGATTATCTTGTTAGTTTTAGGTCATTAAAAACTTAAGGTTTACAATTGTAACAGTAGCTTTAGGAGCTATACAAGTTAGTTTGTTTGGCATGAATATATTAAGATTATCTCATAATGTCTGTTGGTCTTCCTGGCCCGAAAGAGTTAGTTCAGTGAATATTGCATTGTACAATTTGAATGACTTACATTTAGTTCGTAGTCCTACGCCATCATTCCGAACAACCCAATAGGGCTGTACCTTATAGTTTTTTTTTCATATTGACACGATCTTTTGATTGTACTGATTTTCCCGTTTCTTTTGATAAAATCCAAGTCATAAAATCCACTTGCCGGATATAAACTTGACAACCGATGTAGGGTAAGAAGGGGTAACCCCGTCCCCTTAAGCATTGCGATTTTTTAAATTAATGTAATACTTCAAATGACAGGTACCCCTAGCATATTATTTGATGGAGTATTACTTTATACGATTTGTGCGTTGGAAGTGTCAAAATATGTGTTGTCGGTCAAACAACATATGCAGAACAAACATTGCAAATATTGAAGTTTTTCAATCAGTGCGGGTAAGACCGTCACCCAATGGGGAAAGACCGGAATTCATTTTTATTAAAATAGTTTTGAAGATTTCTGCAAACGAAATTTAATTTTGAACATGTAGATATTTGTGATCTCTTGTGATGATTTATCAACCATCTCCATTGGCCATTTCACAAGGGGTCATCCATATACCACAGGGACATATTTTAGAGTGTTTAAGATTCATACATACCCATGTGCCATAATTTTTTTTGAAATCTGTTTTTATCTGTACGAGTAATCTTTTTTTTCTGATTCTTGAGCCCTCATGATTAGCACGCAGTATATGGACTGCCCTTTATATGGAACAGATTCCGGTGTCTCTAAAATTTCCAGGTTTAAAACAAGTGCGACAAGCCCAATATTGCCAGAAGACATTTATTATCAAGCAGGGAAATTTTCACAAGACTTTTGATGTGGGTTTGATTTGAAATTTCCATTCGCACCACCCTAGTAACCACGAGGCTATAATAGCATGCATATATAAGGCATATGCATTACGTCTAGTGCATCATTAAAGTTGGATTAAATCTAAAAAGGGCCCCACTAAGATCGAACTACGGCTATATCTTTTGTAATGCAATAAGACATTGTCAAAGTAGCATTATTGCATTAGTAATGCATCACTACTATTTCAAGCTTATATAACGCTTTATTACTTGACAACTGCTGAAATGATGCGATCATACATTACCGATGTTGGTTTTGGGTTAAATAAGTGCAATAATATAATGCTTGTGGTTAGTTGGGCATTTTTGTTGAACGGATGGGAAATCTTTTTTTTTCATCCAGCTCGAAAACCAGACATCTTTCTTCCTAATGCCGTAAAAACGACTTTCCAGATCAAGCAGATGCTGCAAAAGTTCCGCTTCCTGTTCCGGCGTGAAAACCGTTTCTCGTAATCCCAGTTTTGACTTCACCACCTTTCCCGTAACATGATCTGCCAACGTAGTTCTTGGAATTCCAAACGCCTTAGCAGCACGATTCACGGAAATCCCGCGATCCACTGTGTCCTTTGCCTGGATCAGCTGCTGATCGGTCCAATTTCCGCAGTGAGTGTTCCATTTGTAGTTGCGTGGCATCTGATAAAAATGGTTAGGTAATTTCACAAACATCCGCTGATCCAAAGAGCATGACGGTGTTACCCGCAACGATGAGTGACGGGCTTACCCGAAAGGCACATGTTTTCTTAATTACACCGTAAATCTTGGATGATTGATTAAACTTACCTTTCAATGAATCACAGCACAGAGATACAGTGTAAATGAAAGTACGCGATCGATGGAATTGTATTTTTGTACTTAACTATTAGTCAAGGCGTTAAAATCTACCATCGAAAAATTACATCCGGTATTGCTGCGACGACGCTTGCATTTGTTTTGTTTATTTTCCTCGAGTTTGACAGTTCTCAGTGGGTATGATGTGTCTCGAAATGGTTAAAATGATATATACTTATAATAGGTTCATTCAAAAACATACTGCAAAATGGTTTTCTAGTAAAGCCGTTGGGGTGACGGGCTTACCCACATTTCCCCTAAGTCTAGGTATTGTGGTGCAATTTCAGCCTTGGGGTAATTTATGTCCCATCGTAGTCACTTAAGAGGACCCTCCCCTGGATTTGGGCAAGAATAAGGAAAGTTTGTATTATTTTTGTGGGAGAATGAAAAGGCGTACGAACTTCGAGTTTTGACGAATCAATTCGATTTTTATTCAAAATTTCACAGAGATAAAAAAATTGTGAATATTCAAAATGGCGGCTATGGTGATTTCTCGAAACCATGTTTTTCAATCTAACTTCAAGACCCGGACTTGAACTATTAATCCGATTCCCACCATCAAATAATTGGAAAGGTTATAAATTTTTGTACGGCTAGAGCTAAAAATTGGTATTAATTATTAATTATTTATAATTTTTGACCACGGTTGAAATGAAAAAAAGTAGCCAAAAATATTAACTTTTCAAATCAAATGATCACTTTGCAATGAATTTAAGTTTAAATTGTCTAAAATTTAGTTCAAGCCGTAGAAAATTTCATTACCTCTCAGAAATGATATCTAGATTTGATTTTTGTTCACTACAAGAGGCTGCAAGCTTGAAGTTGTCGCCCCATGTTTTGCGCGCAGAGGCTTATGGAAATCGCCATTTTGTAGCCGCCATTTTGAATTTTCACAATTTGTTTATCTCTTTGAAATTTTGAATAATAATCAAATTGATTCGTCAAAACCGAAAGTTCGTACGCCTTTTAAATCTCCCACAAAAAAAATACAAACTTTGCCTTATTTTTGCCTAAATCCAGGGGAGGGTCCCCTTAAACACCTTTTGGTTATTTTTTTCACCTGTCCGGAAGTGAACTTTGAGCTCGTAGCTTTGGCGTGAAAAGTATGGATGTTAACAACTACGCCGAGGGCGCCCTCTACGAAAAACATTCAGTAAAAATAGGAAATCAGCCAACCGTTTCTCCAATGTTGCTGCAGTGTTCTTACCAAAATCAAAAAACAAAAATAAAAACAAAAGCCTTTAAAACTCATTTCGAACTCACATGTACAGGGTGAGCTGTAATTCCAGTCAGTGGTTTTTAAACAAGTTTAACTTGTTTACCGACATGTCGGGTGGGTTGATTACCGATTTGTTTGTATATCTTTCCTTTAGAAGTGTATTCAAATGTCAGCACGGCTGGCAAGTTTGTTATGAATTTTCATTCGTTTGACACTCGTGGTAATAATGGACGGGAGCTCGGTTTTTGAAACAGTTTAGGCCATGTACTATTAAAAGAAATTGAAACCACTCGAAATAAATGAAAAAATCGTCTTTCGCACCACCAACCGCTACGAAGAATTCGTTTCTTGGAGAATATCACCCAGACCTGGTCGTAAACGTACTGTCAGATGCCCGGAAGCCAGAATGTTTCAAGGGTGTTGGTTTGAGGATTTCTCGAAAAATTTGAAGGTTCCATTGATGTGCATTGAATCTGGTGTTAAAATCAATATTAAATATTACATCGATACTGTTTTGAAGGACCATTCGCTTCAGTTCTTCAAAAAAAAAAAACTAAAACAATGGACCATAATGTTTCCAAAAAGACTCTGCATAGTCCCGCCAGATAAAACCTACACAGCTTTGGTGTGACGACAATTTTTCGGATGATATTTCGTCGAAAGAATGGCCTGCCTCTTCACTTGAAACTAAAGATATCTCACTAATTATCAAAACAATGTATTCCATTAACGCTAAAAAATATAAATTCCACTAACCGATTGTTGATTTCCTTGATCAGATCGTTCTTTAGTCCTTATACCGGCCATCAAGTTCTGCACAGTGATTTTCGTGCATTTCCTGGACGCTGCCTTTTTGTGGTTCCGTTTGTCGATTGCCCAGTAGCGTCCGATCGGTCGCAGATGGGGACAGTTTAGTGGATGATATCTTTTCCAAAAAAATCAACATTGTAATCACAGGAAATCCACTGGTGAGTTGATCTGGCATAATGGGCTGCGGCCAGATCCGGCCAGAAGAGAGAAGGAATCTTATGCTCCCGATATCGTGGAAGAAATTTCTTCTGCAAGTACTCGTTCAGGGCAATTTCAGCATTTATTGATCCTTTTGTGTAGAAAATGGAAGATCGCAAGCCACATCTCTAAACTGCTTGCCAAACGAACACCTTCTTATCGAATTTTTCCGTCGCAACAGTCTCATCTGCAATTGGGACATTCTTCTCAGCCGATTTGGTGTAGAATTGAGGTTTCCGGCAGATATTTGGAATCTCTTTTCATGTGCGCTTCATCGTTCATCAAGACACTCTGGAAGGGATTGTCCAAAATACGGTTGTACAGTTGTTGAGCTCTCATTTCGGCGCGACACTTCTACTCCGGAGATTATTTTGGTACTTTCTGCTTCCCGTTTGCTTTAAAATCATTTCTTTTCTTTATCCACTGGATTATCCCGATGCTGG
The DNA here is from genome assembly GCA_034211315.2 of Aedes japonicus. Lineage (NCBI taxonomy): Eukaryota > Metazoa > Arthropoda > Insecta > Diptera > Culicidae > Aedes > Aedes japonicus. Next base: position 27,535 of record JASCZW010006658.1, read on the forward strand.
TTCGGTATTTCTTGACCAAAACAAAAGTAGAGGCTGATTTGGTCTCCCGAATATAAGGGACGACTATTTGATCCATTTCGGGATTGCTAGAACCGCGTATTCGTTCTCGGCAGACTTTTCATGATGTACTGCTCATTATACCTTATAATCACTTGTTGAATGCTTTAATGAGAATCACAGTGAAAAATTGATAGAATAGATTGTAAAACTACAGTGAAACGATTGGTAGATACTATAGATTCTATTTCTCTTAAACGATGAGATAACAATTATCAACTTAAGGTCTTCCACCATAGAATCTATTATGGATGCCAATTTAACAATAGAAATGGAGGGTATCTATCTATATCTTAACATTAGAAAATTCAATTTAATCTCGAATAATTTTCAACAAAAACCTTTTATTTTATTGTTTATTTTTACTATCAAAATTTTGGCAACAATAAACTTCATTACCTATGGTGTCTCATAAAGTCAAAGCACGATTTTGATGCGCTGCTGTTGTTCTAGATGACGTTTAAAGAGCTGATCATAACTGTACAGCATTGTTTACATCTCAATCCACAGCTCCGTGATTCTCAAGGGCCGGTGCATTTACTTTTCATTAAAATCAGAAGCATTTTCCCGAAAAAGCACAAACAGATCGTGCAAAAATGGTGCACTTTTCCCAACGTTTCACTGAGCCAGTTGGTGAAAATGGAATGTGTGAGCATCGGAGGAGTTCGTAACCCAATATGGCGAGAAGTCTTCCTTTCAGGGCAAGAAAAAAAACCGTTCCTTGTGAAAGTTTTCGCCCATATAAAGGGTACTTCCGTTAGAGATGTGATCAAAAAAGTGGGAACTTCGAAGAGTAAAGTCGACCGTGCAATGACACAAACTGTACTAAGGACTTTCCAAAAAGCCAAATCGAAGTGAAAAACAAGTAGAATCTAATAAATCAAGGGCCCGAAAATATACGATAAACTGTAGAGTGGAAAATTGTCATGCGTAACTATGAATGATGAATCCTACGTGAAATTTGATGACTTTTGATGACCAGTTCTACGCGGTCCGTGTTGGTCAAACTGTTGACGATGCGGATAAATCAATTTTTACCGAAAAAAATGGTAAAAAGCAATGGTTTTGCAAGCTATTTGTGAGTGTGGCTATCCATTTCTAACAACCGATACAATGACTGTTGTTTACGTTGTTGTTTACGTTTTGGCATGTTTTGAGCGACGCCTGCTCCCCATGATCCGGAAACGTAATAATCCAGTTCAGAATCTGTTTTGGCCGGATTTTGCAGCAGTGTATTACGCGAAGGACATGGAAGCCTGGCACAAAGCCAATGGAGAACAGGCAAGACCAATTGAAACAAGGGCATATTTTCGCAAACATGTAAAGGCAGCGGGTTCCATCAAAACTTTTGAAAAATATTAGAAAAAAAGTATTAAAACCATTGGCAAACCGTCTGTGCTGAGCTAATGGTGTTAGATCAAAAGTCCGCTCTTTACGTACGATTAACTGGATCTCGGAAATGTCACGTTTAACTGTAGAAGAATATTGTAGAGAACATATAACTGCAATAAAATCACAAGTTACTTAAAAACCGAGCTCGTATTGTTATTTAAAAATCGTGCTTAGGCTTACTGGGGCACCCTATTTGTATTATTCTCTAACAACAAAATCAATTATAATTTTATGGTTCTGTACTGTAATCCTGTAATTTTTTATTCGTGTACACTTTGAAATTTTTGGCAAGCTGATTGTACGTTACATCATTTTCAGTTCATCAAGCGTGCAGAATTGTTATTGTACTTCAAGTTCAATCCGCGACATTTTGCAATAAAAACAGATGGCATCTATTGGATGTGGGTTTCTCCGTGGTTATAATATCAAAACTACTAACTGGCGATTTATGGAGGTATTATAATTATCCTGTAATACGTAGTTCAAACTTAATAAGGTATATATGTAAAGTTTTCTATGTGTTCATATAGTTTCGTTTGGTTTTGTCTATATATGTAAGTTTGCATGATAATGATTCACAATTTGGGTTATAGTATAGTACTCACGTTTAGTACCCTTTTTATCATTAAATTAGAATCTAGTTTAAGAGCGGAAACGGCGCTAGAATATACATCTTGATCAGTAAAGTAAGAAGGAAATCGGTATCATATAGTTTCTCACTAACGGGTGGCAACTAAAATTTTGGAATTTCTTTCTCAAGTTGTCAAATAAAGACAAACATAGTTGAAGAAGATCTGATTTATTCAAATAAAAGATACATTGTCCATTGTTGAAAAAAAATTAGTGAACATTTGAAAACGGTCCGTAATCGGATGTTAGGCGAAGCTTCCGTTTGATGTCGGAACAGGAGCGTTGTACGGCCTCCATGTCAACTTTGCGAATGCATCTCTTGATTCTACCAATCAACTGTTTGCAATTCGTGGCTCTCCAGTTATTTTTGTACACCAAGGAACTCAAAACCCCGAAGAAATCTTCGATTGGGCGACACTGAGGCAGATTTGTCGGGTTGTGGTTTTTGAGTACAAATGGGATCGAATGGGTATTCAGGAACGATTGTGTTTTTTATGGCGTAATGCGATGACGCTTTATCTGGCCAAAACACGTATTGTCCATCAGCATGATTTTTTTGTAGAAACGGGATCAAAATTTTCTTCAAACATTCGTTCTGGTACACATCTTGATTGATTGCCAAACCAGAGGGCTTGAACCATGGCTTAAAAATGCCTTTCTCGGAAATGGCAATGTACAGCATCACTTTCTGTTCAAACTTATGTTTAAACTTATATTTTATGTTCGGAGGTGTAGTAGAACTATCCGTTGAATAGTATCGATCGTTTCCGGGAATCTGTGTCTTCGAAAGAGGGAAGTAGCTTTCGTCGTCCAAAACAAAACTTTTTCCGGAATAATTTTTAATCAACCAACGGCATTGGGATTTCAGCGTTGAAATCTGTGCATCAGTATATTCCGGGGCTCGTGTCTTCTTTCGGCACTTTATTCCGACTCTTTTCAATGTTTTGCAGATGTACTGGTGAGAACAGTTGAACTTTTTTGCGGCATCCCGTTGGCTCAGTGAATCCTTGTTGTTGAAGGCACGAGAAAGAGAACGAAGTCCTTTTGCGTCCATAATTTTGGCTGGTCTTCCACTACCTTGCTTGCGAGCAGTTGTTGGGGATCTTAGGATATGGTGAACAGTCGAAGTCGTAACATTTTCGCATTTAAAATGTTGTACCGTATACGTTTTGCCGAGATTTCTGTGCAGTTCGTAGAACTGTACAACGCGCTCGCGAAATACTTCTTGTTTCGACGGCATTTTGAGCAAAACTGAGCAAGCATAAACAAAACAGAAAATACTAGCAGAAAAAGGAGAGAAAGAGCTAACGCATACACACTCTTATTTCTCTCTGAGCTCGTTTGTTGTTGAGCATAGAGACCTCGAAAAAATCCAAAATTTTAATTGCCACCCGTTATTAAGCCGTTACTCTATGCTAGGCTAAGATTCAGGTTAGCTCGCCGGGTGTCGTAATATTAGACTCTAGAAATGTAGTACTTAAGTTTTAATATAGATATAAGTTCAGTTTCTGTTGTATATACTCACTAGTAATAATTCAACTATAGCTAGATGTTCTTTCGAAAAAATAATAGCTTATACATAAAATCTAGTTTATAAGGTAGTAACTAATAATCGCATGTTTTAGCTAGCTTGTTTCTTGTTATTGTTGATCCAATTGCTTACCAGTTCGATGTCATACCCGATTATCTGTCGGTGTCAGCCGACCATCAGTAGCGTTCATGTGGTGCTGGAGTGCCCGTAAAAAAATTTCTCATAGATTTACAATTAAATGTATTGTAACCATACGATAAAATCAATCGTATGTAAAATTGACTATATTGTTCACGACGATAAGATGACAATAAAAGTTATTGTTTCCACAATAGAATCTAATGTAAATTGCGACATCGACAATAGAATCAGGGGGTTGTTATGTATCTTAACTATAGAAAAAATCGTTTTTCTCCAAACAAATTTGAGTCAATTACTATTGATTTTATTATTTCACATTTGTTGAAAATTGTAGCATATTAAGTGAATAGTAGAACTATTGTGATGACAATATTCATTTTTCATTTACCTGATACATGAACAATAAGATTCATGGTCGGCAATAGATTCAAATGTTACTTTATATTATTTTATTGTAATTGTATGGTTATTTTTATCCGGGTGAACAAGCAGCGTGTCGAGGGGTCTCCTGGATAGTGGAGGCACGCAGCCAACTAGGGATGTCTAACAGATATTGATCTCATTAAAAAAAGCGAGTATTTTCGAATGGATGGTAATAGAGAACGGAAAAATATATTTCAACAAACAGAATTGCATTTTATACATTAAGAAATTAAAACATCACAAAAATACTGCTCCTTCCTAGCCGGAACTTTTGTCATAGTTGAAAAAAAGAAGCTTGTAGGCATATTCTTCAGTGCCTTGGCCGCTTTTTTTATCAAATTGTCCGCCGATTTGGCCTCAAAATTATTACTCTCCTCTTCAAATTGCCCAGAACTTCTCGATTGAGTGGAGCTCTGGCATGTTGGCAGTTAACCTTCCCATGCTTCCTCGCGCTTTGCCTGGAAAATCTCTTTGGCAAGAATCCACAGCCGTTGTTTCTGGGCTCCCGCTTGGTTCTCCGCCACGGCTGGATTGGATTGACGCTTTCGCATGTGTATATCCATTTTGGCCAAATACTTCTTGACCGTATGGCCCGGCCCAACGCACGGAAAGAAGTGGACACCTTAGCTTCCGTTTGAGTTTCTGTTGAATCCTCCGGTCGCTTATCGGTCGGGCGGCCGAAACCAGGCTTCCACTCGGTGGGCACTCCGTTCTCCAGGAGTGCCAGAATCTTGTTGATCTTTCCGCGATCATATCAGGCGGTACAAACAAACTATATATCGACATAGCTGCCGTAAACAAACTGAAGGAGCTGTCAGTATATAGGCAATTAGTAATTACCGGTCAATATACAGGAAATTAGTACTGACCGGTCGATCAACCACTAGGTGGAAGGGTAATCGCATGAAAAATCGGAACATATATTCATTAATGAAAAGAATCGAACCGAAATAGGTTTTTTGACATGTAAAAAAATGTTACACGAATACACGTTCAAATAAAATACCTTGATTTAGGATCCGTATCCGATGTTTGTAACTACTTTTCGATACACTCCTTTGATTGTAATCCCGACAACTTTTTGCCACTTATCAGGCACAAGTTCAGAAGCTGTTTATTTAATATTCTTTTGATTGTTATTTTTTGTATTCTCCCCAGTGCGGAAGTAACGATCTTTGATGAAGTTAGCAGAAGCAGATAATTTCTCATCTCCATGCGAAGCGCTAGGAACGGACAGTAATTTTATTGCTAGAACAATTAGGCATGAAGAGAAAGTGTATTGATAGATCCGTAAGGGAACGGCAGGCTTTGAAATTGAAAAGATGTAAGTTTGAAAATGAGCAGAGGGCATTTGAACGATAATATACGATCAGGCACATAACCCTTTGTCATACTACCCCATGCAGGATAGGCAAGGGGGGAAATCCCCTTGACTGACAAAAGGTTATGCAACTGATCGGGCTCTTATACTATCTATTGCTTGTTTCTAGTTCTAGCGATATGTCCCTCTCCTAATACTGCCTAACACGGGTGAGAAATTATCTCCCGCTGTTGGGTTTATTTTTAGCATGCACCGCCTATTTCACACATTTGCTCTTCTCGTCATCTATAACTTATAGATCTCGGAGAGAACGACGGTGAGTGGTGCAAATACTGATCCCCACCAGTATGAATTAATGGATTCCCCCATTATGGGCTTTCTACACTTTTGATTGTTATTTTTTATACTCTCCCCAGCGCGGAATGAATATTTAATATTGTCAATATTTGACTCAAGGTCAACATTGCGATAGAATGACAGGCGAAAATATAGAAATCTCGAGTATTTTTGCAAGACAACGGACGAGTCAAAGGCGATAGATGAACCAGGCGAACCAGCAACAGTAGTTGTGGCAGCACGAAGGAGTAATACCGTGTCACTGTGACTGAGGCTGGAAACCTCGGTCCGGTTACGACAGAGAAAAAAGATTCAAACGTAAATTTCTCAAAACTCTAAGCACCACCATGATAGAGAAATGTTATTCCTTGTGTTGCTGGCACTAGTTTGCATGAAAGTGCTAAGGGTTTCAGGAATTTAATGTTTGAATCTTACTTTCCCTCTTTGTTTACAAAATCAGATACGTCTGTTTCAAAAAGTACTCGAGAAATAATAGTTTCGTGAGAGAACGACTGTGTGAAAGTTTTGCATATAGTCAGTTTTTTGAAAGCCAAATAGAACAACTTTATGTTGACAGTACAATCAAGTGGCCATTTATTTTATCTGAATCGCAAGGGTATTAGAAAGGACTGGAACACAAGTATTAGTGTATCTACCAGTTGAAGCAGCCAAAGTCAAATCGATAAACACTTACGTCAATTAGCGCACACCGTAATAGGATTGAACACTGAAATTGTATTATTTTGTATGTCTTGATTTTATTTGAAGTTGATTATTTTTCTTCAGAATTAAACATAATATACAACAATATGGTTAATTATTTCAGGACAATATCGTGTAATTAAAAGTCCTGCTTTTAGTTACTTTGCTCAATATTGATTGACTAAAGGAAGCCATATGTAGGACGAAGTTTAAAACAACCATGTTTCTTATCAAGGAACAAACATTGAATTGAATTTTCTCTATTAAATTAAATCTTCCCAGAAATCCATACGTCTTTGAAATAATTTATTTAGATCAATCGTCAAACACTGGTGCAAGTACCATAACTGAATCAGAGCAATGTGATAGTGGTTAAATATGCATGTTCATATTCAACCACTATCAGCTTTCATTCTAACATTTCTACAACATGAGGAGAAACTATTCGAGGACCACTGCTTTAATATATGTGTTCAATTTATTTGACTTTGACTTTAAGACGCTCAAAGTTGAAACAACAATGAACCTGTTAATGAATCAATGTACATTCGTACTTCTATCACATTTATGAGCTGTGACAGTCACGGTCAAATCCCATTGAGTTCTGCCTATAAACATTCAAGTTCGTGTGGACGTAAAATTGTTATCACTCCACGTATAAACAGAAAAAAAACCTGTCTGACATAACTTTTCCCATTCCATCCCACCCAAGACATCACATAAAAATGAAATTCGTGAACTACCGTAACATTACGGTTGTACTGAGTAGGTTTGCTGCTAGCTCTGGACTACAATGTTGCTACACTGTACCGAGCCACAGATTAGTCACAGCCATGTAAACAGCAGTGAATAAATAATTTAACGAACAAAACTCTACATGGATCCGCTTAGACCGAGGTTGAAAGCCCACTGGCCTACCGGGTAGGTAATAAATGTATTCACTGCTCGACGTTTTTATTTTCCCACCGATCGCCACCGCCATCAACCCGCACCAGATCCAAACACTCGCCATGGAAAATAATCAAGATCCATTAACCAAAACTACCACTGTGCACTAGTAACCCAGAAATCCGGATGAAAACAGCAATTGTTTTGATTTGCGTGAAAATGTTTGTTTTCGGTTTCGGCTCACGATCACCATCAGTTAGAGGTTGAGTCAAATGCAGCAATTGTGATGACAGAAAATGATCATTTTACTGAATTTGTTCTGGAGTAGCGGCATATTCAGAAACTCACTTTCAGAATGCAATGTTCTAGAACGTTGCTTCAACAGCGATAAACAGAAATGCAATAAAAATTCCACGAAAATTATTTTTACAGCAAGCGGACCGTGCGAACGAAAGTCATATCAACAATTTAAAACCCTCGATCCACATTTCCCATCCTAATTAGAAAAAAATAACCCCTTTTCCGAACATAAACCACTTATGATGGCGAGAAGGGAGCGGGGGGGAGAGGGGAGGCAAATCAAGTATCGTTCCACGTTGCGATCAAGACGATAAATAGCAATCAACTAATAGATTATTCCCTTTCTTTTCCTTCTCCGTCGGATTTGCAGGAAACCTTCCGGTCTCTCCAGCCGCTGCCGAGAGCATAGAGTATTTACCTCCTGGTGCAAGTTCCCGCTAAGCCGATTCGATACAGATGTTGATGGAAATTATCGGCTCGTCTGACCCACTCGCCACTCGTCCACACAACTGTAGCATCACAACAATAAAACACTATCCAACACAGCCCCACATGAGATCTACCAACCGATGGATGGAAGACAAGAAGCTATAGAGCAGCCGGCTAACAAAGCATAAACCCCACACACGTTGATCACCGGCTTTTGCGGCACCGGCAGCAGCGTGGTGGCGGAGTGGCAGCGACGAGGCTTCCACCGCACATTTCATTCCACAACCTGGCTAAGCTTCGGAACAGATACATCAGCACACCCGTTCTGTTAAAAGGTAATAGCCATAATCTGCATATAGGTACATGAGGGAGGTGCAAAATGGACTTTTTTCCTCCAATTGGCACCCTCTCTGCTCGGGGAGCGAGCTTGCACCATGCTGGGTGGAGCACTCGAGGGTGTCTCTCCGAGCTATTGTTTTGTTGTTGAGGTGAAATAATGCGGAAGTGGTGTACTTTTTTCAATCATGCAACAAAAGTGGGATTATTACTGATTTGTTTTCTGCGCTGCTGTTCCGCTTGGATTTAGTATCAATAACTGCTATGGAGATCCGTACCGGTGGCCGTTGAATTACAGGATTGTTTGCCTTGCCAATAGATAAGTTGATTGTAGCCAGATAAAAAAAAATAGATTTGTTATTCAGTAACCATTGCTATCAGGGCAATACAGCTTTCGAAATGCGCATTTGTAAGTTAAATGAACAAGGTTCAATTTTGTTTCTAATGGGTTACGATATCACTTCATCGTTAGGGTTTTATCGTAATGAAACCATTATATAGAGATGGCCCGATTGTGTCACCTCCTTTTTTTAACATATTTTCTGTTATTCTACAGAACCTAGATGCTCAGGCGGTGATCTTATTGCATTAAACTTTACCATGAATATTCAAGATGACTGAGGAAGACTTGGTCCAACGCTTATCTGAAATTAATGAAACTAATAAATTTAACGCCCAGCGGCCAAGACAAAATTTAGTCATCAAGGTAACGCAAATAATTTGATCAGTCAATTTGAATGGTAGCCGGCGTCGGTGGTGCAGTGGTAAGCGTGACTGCTACTTGGCACCCCAGTGGGTCTGGGTTCAATCCCAGTCGACGTCGGTGGTTTTTCTGAGGCGAAAAAATCTTGGTCACGTCTTCCTTCGGAAGGGAAGTAAAGCCGTTGGTCCCGGTTCATAGTCATGAGTCGTTACGTAGGGTCCAGGTGGTGGGGTCGTCTCCCTGGCGTCGGTGATTGTCACTATGTGAGGAAATAGGCCGACGGAAAATAAATAAGTAAAAAAAAAAAATTGAATGACATTCCAATGATGTTTTTAGCACGCTCATTTATTTGTACTGGCTCAGTCGAAATAACATTTCAGTGTCAAAATAAAGTTAAGAGGGGAAGAACCGATTACTCACGGCCGTCTCGAGGTTTAAAGGAATAACCATTTTTTGGATGGAAAGAGGAACCAGAAATTCGTATTTTGGTCTACAAAATCCTTTTTTTTTTCTAGTTCAAGGTGCTTACTTCTAATTGCTTTTTTTTTGTTTATTTGAAAATTTTCAAAGAAGTTGAAAAACAAATACACTGGAATCAAAACTAAAACTGGACATACCATGTAAAGCTAATCAGTGTTGCGGCTTATCATTTTTGACTCAGGCATATTCATTTGCCAATATCTCCTTTCAGAGGGTCGATTTGATAATATGATGTATGATGAACTTGTAGTGCATGAGTAGACCTACAACTTTGTCTAATAGTACCTTTGCTCTAACTCCTATATCTTCGACATGAGAGCGTATATTCACAGTGATCTTCACGATGATAATCGCGTGATCTTCACCGCGAATATCATCGCGAAGATCACTGCGAATATACGCTCTTATTCCTCAGATATAAGAGATAGAGCTATGTACTGTTAAACCAAGTTGTAGGTCTACTCAAGCACCATAAGTTCATCATACATTATATTTTGAAATTGAGCTTCTGAGTAGAGCTATCGGCAAATGAATATGGATAAGTCAAAAATGATAATGGGTGATACGGTCAAAATTTGGTCAAGGGAAAACGCGTGTAAATCGGTGAAATCGTTTATTTAAAAAATCAAATTAAATTTCTTTTCAAGTTCAATTAGTATAAAATTCAGGAAAAATATTCAGTTAGGCTTCCGCTTTTCCAAATCCGAATTGTCGGGCCTTACGCTTGACCCCTGCCATCAGATTTTGTACAGCCACCTTGTCCACCTTCTTCGCCGCAGAAAGCCAGTTTGCCTTGAACTGCTGCTCGTCCTTAGCAGTTTTTTGGTCTTCTTTAGGTTCCGCTTGACAATAGCCCAGTATTTCTCAATTGGCGGAGCTCTGGCGTGTTGGGAGGGTTCTGTCCTTGGGAACCACCTGCACGTTGTTGGCGGCGTACCACTCCATGGCCTTTTTACCGTAATGGCAAGATGCCAAATCCGGCCAAAACAGTACGGAACAACCGTGTTTCTTCAGAAAGGCAGCAGACGTTTATTCAAACACTCTTTCACGTAAATTTCTTGGTTGACAGTCCCGGAAGCTATGAAAATGCTGCTTTTCAAGCCACAGGTACAGATGGCTTGCCAAACCAGATATTTCTTTGCGAACTTTGACAGTTTCTGTGTGCTTGAAAATATCTGCTACCTTTCCCTTCCTTTGCCGTATAAAACTCCTGTCCCGGAAGCTGCTTGTAGTCGGCTTTGACGTAGGTTTCGTCGTCCATTACCACGCAGTCAAACTTCGTCAGCATCGTCGTGTACAGCCTCCGGGATCGCGCTTTGGCCGTCGTATTTGTTTATCATCGCGATTTGGAGTCACTACCTTCTTGTAAGTCGATAGTCCGGCTCGTTTTTTGGCTCGATGCACGGTTGTAGACGATACACCCAGCTTATTTGCGGCATCTCGGAGAGATAGGTTAGGGTTTCGCTTGAAACTACCGGCAACTCTCTTTGTCGTCTCAGCGGCTTCCGGTTTCGATTTTCCTCGATCCAGACTTCCTGGCTGTCGACAAACGTTCCCCAAACACTTTAATTACATTTGTAACGGTTGATTTGGCAACTTTTAGCGATTTTGCCAACTTTGCGTGCGAGTAGCTCGGATTTTCGCGATGCGCGAGCAAAATTTTGATACGCTGCTCTTCTTGCTTGGACGGCATTTTGACAACTGAAGAGTGAATTCCAAAATCAAAATAGGAGCAACATTCTACACACACACACCTTCAAAATGAGGGGTGTTCAGGTTTTTTAAATGCAAAATTGAAAGAAATACGTCAAGTTGATATTGACCAAATTTTGACCGTATCGCCCTTTAAGCCGCAACCTTGAAGCTAATGTTAAGATAAAGCACTGAGAAACTTTTGTATTTTCATGAGCAAATACAAAAAGTGCTTTACCGGAATATCACAATGATTCAATAAAATAAAAATAATGCGGCTCTTATCAGGTTTTTGTGCACTAGCTTTTTTTAGTTTACCTTTAAACAAAAATCTTAGGTGAATCCAGTTGGTATTTTTGAAAGTAAATCTATTGTGTTATTACACAAAACAGAACACAGCCAGTCCTAACATATTTCATTGTCCTTAACGAGCACTCAATCAAAAATCATTTTATCACAAAGTCATTTTGAGAAATGACACTTATAAAATCCTTCATTATTTTCGCAGTGACACACAGCTGAACAGTGGTTCACGCATCTGAAAATGGCTAATATTCTTGCTATCCAAGCAGTTGATAAAAAAGATGTTTTTCATAATCCAGGAGTCAAGAATCTATACGGGAAATTTACATAGAAATATAAGGCGTAAGCATATCTGACGACTATCTATTATAGTCATTTATAACTGTTTGAAAGAGTATTTGTATTGCGCCAAACTTTTAAAATGAATTTAACAATTAAAGGGTGTTACAATTAAAATTTGGTCAAGTAAGAATGGACGTAAATTTATTAATATTGATAATATAAAAATTTCATTATATATCTTCTTGAAACTCATTCAGTATAAGATACAGAAACAGCATTCAGCTGTTGATCAAATCAAGCATACCACCGGATCTTCTATTTAAGTCTTGCATCAGATTCTTGCTTTCTTGTTTGTTCGCCACAGAACGCCAGTTTGCTTTTCACTTATGATGGTTTTTGGGGCCTGTGTTTCTTGAGAATCATCTGGGCTTTTTTGTTGATAAACTTCTACACCGCTTTTTTTCTGTAATGGCAGGATGTTAAGGCCAGCCAAAACACCACAGAACGATCTTGTGGCTTTCAAAAATGCTGCAGATGGCATGTTAATTTCCTGGTTCACGATCCCGGACGATTCGACCATGATTCACGAACAAAGGCTGTACTCGAAAAAAAATGCAATTATGTAGAACCTTTACATTGTATGTTTAAACATTTATAAAAGTTTGAGTAAAACTAGAGAAGAGTGTAAGAATTTTAAGAACAAAATTTCGTTACAATATGTCGAGTGGTTATTGATAAAACTTCCAAGAAAGAAGTGCTTCGACAAAAAATTATGTTTGCGGTCGTGGAAAAATCAGGCCAGTTGGGAATCGACAATTCGACCGTGTCTCGTGAGTTGCAATCGTTCTAGGCGACCCAAACGTCCCAGCGGCTAGCTGGCAGCGGAAGAAAAGCGAAGACGACCTACCCCGTGAACACAAGGAAGGTGAGGAATTACCTCAAGCGCAATCCAAAGAAGATAAATTCTTCCATCTGGTTCGTCCCTAGCCTAGCCGAAATACATCGTAATGGACGACGAGACGTAAATTAAAGCAGACGCCAAGCAGAGCCTCAGCATGGAGTTTTCGTCGGCAAGTCCCACCAGGATGTTCTGGAGAAGTTCCGGAATAAGAAGGTCGACAAATTCTCCAAGAAGTACATGGTGTTTCAAGTGATCTGTGGGTGTGATAAATTCAGCAAGCTGTTCATAAAGACCGGCACCATCAACGACCAAATATTTAAAGAAGAATGCCTTCAGAAGCGCCTGCTGTACTTCCTCTGGTCACACGAAGGTGACATTTTGTTTTGGCCGGATCTACAATTGTGCCATTACAAGAAATCGGTGATGCAGTTGTACGAAGCCAATGATGTTGTTTTTCTGCCGAAGGAGGCAAATCCACTAAACTTGCCAGAACTTCGCCCAATAGATAAATTCTGGGTGATTATGAAGGGCAAGCTATGATTCCCTTCGGGCTCGAGGTAGACAACCCAATGTACCAGTTCGAGATATTTTGGCTCTGCGTGACCTGGAGTTTATGAAACTCATTTATGTGTTTTTGACTAACATTAGCCTTAGATTGTAGTTAGTTTAACCTGAATGTTTACTTTAAGTTTTTTATCTGTGTTTGTGTGTGTGTGTATTTTTTCTCTTTCTCAAAAATGTTCCAATCAAAAGAAGCCAAAAGTTGTATAGTTTTAAGTGTTTTAGACAATTTAGTAATTAAAAATAAATAGTGATATATAAACCACACTTCAAATTTCAGCCCACCTTCTCATCCTTTCATTTGTTATTTCTATTAATCTCGAGACGGCCGCGAGTAATCGGTCCTATCCCCTTAACGTTAGGTTTAAGATAATTGATGTATATAGATATGAAAACTTGGCTCTGAAAAGTTAAATCGATTGAGCCTGTACAAATAAATGAACTGAAAAAAAATGAAGGGCATGCTTCGGAAAACGGGGAAAATCTTCAAACCGACAAGGCTTTGACGAAAGAGTAGATGAAAGTGTATAAGAAAGATGGCGCAAGTATTGCACATGATTTGATGGGTATTGTTAAGTCCATGGTGCAGGCATATCGCCTAGAAGAGGAGCCTGAATGAACCAACTGCGGACAAACATAGCTAATATGAGTTTATTTATTCCCTGAGAATTTCAAAAATATTTGACTTAAAATGAATGTATGATCATTTTTGTCTTTTGCATTTTTTTCTAGTACAATCTTTATATCAGCAATCAACAAAATTTTGAGTGACATAAATCTGCCAAAAACATTCGCCTGGCAACTGCCTAGAGGTTCTATTGCATAAAGATGACATTTTCTCCCATGCTAGTTTACTTTTGCAGGTTGTTCAATTTGATGTGTAAGATGTTTTGGAAATAATGTCCAAATACAGTACATCTAGCGCCACTTTTGCTAGCTTTTTGAAACATTTCGAGCGAAGAGGTTGGGATTCCGCTTGAAAGAGCTGGCTACTGTTTCTATCGCCGCTGTGGCTTATAGCTTACGATTTTTCTCAGATCCAGGCTGCTTGGCCGTCGACAAACGATCCTTAGGCTTTTTATAACCTTTTCTAGCAAAGAGTTGAATAGTCTAGCTTTATAAAAGCTTTAATCCCTCATAAAACTGTTCAGCATTTCAATAATAAAACTCCTTCATATTTGTTTAACAGAGCCAAGATAAAATATCTTATAAGCACGCTTTATCATTATAAAAACCATCATGAGGCCATTTGGATTCTGACAAGAGCATAAAGCATATACTGTAGCATTTTTTACTACATAAAGTTAATAATAAGATGCTCTTCCAATGTGGTCATAATACAATTAAACAAAGATGGATTTGTATAGCAATAAACTAAGAAAAGTGCAAAAAATGCACGTTTAAGCGAAATATTTATCAAAACTTACTGAGCATTCTGTATAGTAATTTGCTAACTAGCCATCAATTAAGGTAGTTCAAGGGGGATATACAGTTAGAACGAGAAAAAACTCATTTATGGAAATTATTTTTCAAGGAGAAGTTTTTACTCAAACCAATCGAAACTTTTTTATAATTATAAGTGTATCCATGTAGTGTACAAAATTATTTTTTTCAAATTTTTTCAACAAAGTGGCGGCCGTTAGAGTGCGCTGAAGAAATCGTTGTATTTTGCTTGTGCCGGCTCTACTGGTTGCCGATTTGATCTTAAACCTGCTTACCCAAAAAAAATTACATAAATTACATTTACGATTAGTAGATTAATGGAAAAAAAAAGTTACAAAAATATTTGCACTTTTGGCGTAACTTTTTTGAAAAAAATCCACATTTTTCCCGCCATTTCATCACATTTTTCCATATTTAACTATAAAATATAGATATTGATATAGAAAGTAATACTATAATAAAGAAATCCTATAAATTTCAGCTTAATCGAATAAGCTCCGAAAATGCTGTTTTGAGAAAAACGAGTTGAAAATTGGTCTCGGTCACGCGTCTCTTTATACTTGCTGCGCGCGAAAAAGGCGTCTTTGAAAAACGATGAAAAGAAACACTTGGAGTTCGAATTTTGAAAAAAGAGTTTCAGGAGCGTTTTTTACGGGAAATTGACTGACTTTTTATGCAAAAAAAAATCAATTGAATTTTTTGGTCATTCTAACTGTATATCCCCCTTAAAAAACTACCACATCAGTCAGTGTACCATCCAAATGAAATTATTTGGAGGCATGTTTCACCTCGTATACGGTATTGACTTCCCGTATTATTTCGTATAAATTTTCTTCCTCCGGACTAACTTTTGATGTAGCTAAAACTGTTAAAATTCTTTTATGGCAGCAGCTTGGTTACCATAAAAAGATTGGACTCGGAAAAAATGCGACACTTTGTTTGGGGTGTAACTTTTAATCGCGTGGGTAAAAATTAATGAAATTTTGTGTAATACTAGTTTAGAGTGTTATGTTTATGTAAGCAAAATTATCGCGATCTGTAAAGTAGTTTTCAAGATGCATTCGAAACAAGAAGAGCTACGCCAGCAAATCTTGGGCGCGGTTATCGATAATCCTGGTCAGTCGCACAGATGGATCGGCAAAAGCCTTGGAATCCACCATTCCACCGTGTTCCGCGTTGTGAAGATGTTCCAGGAAACGAAGACCATCGAGCGGGCCAAAAACCGAAAACGGAATACCCAGAGAAGGCGCGGAAGATAAGGCAGTACTTTAAGAATAACCCAAACCCTTCCACCCGAGACGTGGCCAAAAAGGTCAATTCGTCGAGGTGGTTTGTCCAGCAGACCATGAAGCGGGTTGGGCTACGTGTTCTTAAAATCAGGAAGGCGCCAAACCGGACTGACAAGTAAAACACGGTGGCCAAATTGCGTGCGCGGAAGCTGTAACGTGAGTGGCTGGTCAAGCCAGGCTGTCTCGTCATGGACGACTAGACATATTTCAAGGCGGACACCAAACAAGTCTCCGGCCTCGAGTTTTTTGTCGGTGCGTCCCGCATGGAGGTTCCGGAAAAGTTCCGGAAAAGAAAGATGGACAAATTCGCGAAGAAGTACCTGTTGTGGCAGGTGATCTGCGAGTGCGGATGGAATGCGAAAGGAATGCTTGCAGAAGCGCTTGCTGCCCTTCCTCCGCTCTCACCGTGGTCCCTCGCTGTTCTGGCCGGATCTCGCTTCGTGCCATTACGCCAAGCCTATAATGGATTGGTACGAAGCGAAGGGCGTTAATGTGGTCCCGAAGGAGGCGATCCCGCCAAATACACCAGAACTTCGTCCGATCGAAAAGTTTTGGGTGATAATGAAGAATAAGTTGAAGAAACGCGGAAAAACTTTCAAAACCGATGAAGCTTTGAAGAAAAACTGGGAGAAATTGTGTAAGGAAGATGGGCAAAGCCTCGCCCAGGATCTCATGAACAGTGTTTAGAGAAATGTACGAGCATTCGGCTTGGGGGAGGAAATTCAATAAATAAATTATGTCAAAACATAGTTCATGTATAGTTATTTAATCCCTGAAAATTTGAGAAGTATCCGATTTAAAATGAATTTTTGGTGATCATTTTTGAGTGTCTTATTTTTTCCAAGTCTAGTCTTTAAGCTGTTTGACAGCCAAACGGTCTTGCATATAGCTAATGAGCGTTGCAAAGAAACAGTTTAGCTTCAAAATTATGTTCATAAATGCCATTTCAAAACGTCATTCATTTATAGATTCTTTCTTGAAAACAAAATAGCATTTTCAATAATGGCTCATGAAAAATCATCATGATATATTTTCCATGGCACGGATTATAGTTGTACGGCAGTCAATGTGCGATAAAAAAAGTATAATATAAGAGTGGTTGGGCAAAAAATTTATCTTCAACGGAGAATAACATTTTTTCTGAATATCTTTTTAGAAAGTACAACCTATTTCGGAAGCGCACCTATTTGTTCAGCTCTAGTCAA
The DNA here is from genome assembly GCA_034211315.2 of Aedes japonicus. Taxonomy (NCBI): domain Eukaryota; kingdom Metazoa; phylum Arthropoda; class Insecta; order Diptera; family Culicidae; genus Aedes; species Aedes japonicus. Next base: position 44,880 of record JASCZW010006658.1, read on the forward strand.
GCAATTTACACAATGAATTTTATTTGGCACTTAAATTTGAGCACTGTAGGTTGAAACTAGTGACAAATCATGAAAAATGCAGATAAATATTTCACATTGAGCATACTGGCGTTTTATTTAACATGAACTGAAAAAAAATATTAATTTTAACAAGTGCGTAAAATTTCTCCTCGTTTAATTTCAAACCAATGGAGGCGTAAGCAACGAAATCGGTTGCAGTCTTTGCTGCGCCATACAAAAAATTTTGCAATCTTTCATAAACAAGCTAGATTCAAGCGTGATTTCGCTTAAATTTACATAAAATATCTCATTATTTTCTGCCAAATCTAGCATTCGCTATGTGTGCATAAGATAACGCAGAAAATTCAATGTTTTTTTTTATCTGTGCGGGTTTTATGCAAGTTTTTTTTACTGATATCCGGATTTTCATTGCAACCGCACACAATTGCTTTTCGCACTAGCTCTTCATTCGACGCCATCTTCGATCTAAAAGCTTGTAATATCACCCAAAATTTATTTTACACAATGAACAGACATACGTTTAGCAGTCTGTGCAATATTGATGTAGTATGTCCATATTGATGTTGATGAAGTATTTCTATAGCCATTCGGGGTGTCCAGATTTTCTCGCGAACAAGCCTTACAACATCTTTTGAGCGGTGCCAAAAAATAAGTCTTTAGTTTCCCATAGCAAAGTTGGTAAAAGTTGTTAGTTTTCGTGGACAATGATTTGACAGAATAACAAACGGGTGAAGTCAAACATAATCAAAAGTCGAACAACAATGTACAAACAATCTGAAAGGAAAGAAACGCTTAAGAATCATATTTCATACATTAACACCTCGCGTTTTATGAAGAAAAGTTCACGGCAAGGAAGCAGCAAACAATTCGTATCTTCTTATTCTAGCTTTGGTGCACAACAGCCAACCTACAGCAGAAGCAAGAGATGTTTCAACCATGCATTATAAAAATCTCACGAGTTCATTTGTGTACTGTTGAATTGAGTTTCCTTCGAAAATCATAGCCAATGCTTCAATGGTTTTTTATTACATTCGAAAAAAATCAAATTGATTTTCTTTTAACATTTTAACTTGTTTAGGATGTTCCGTTATACCCTTTTTGAAAACCGATTTTGTTTAGAGTTTATTACACCTTTTAAGATTGTGGACGAAATGTTCGTGTATATAAAGTAAAACTTACAATATACCTATATAACAATACTTACAACATAAATACGTTTAAACGCTCAAACTTAACGATCTTCACTGTTTTGTTCTCTATTTCGTCTTATTCCAGCCACCGCAGCTCCGTAGGTAGAAATCTGACTGAGATTCCATGCCATTGTTATCGGCCCGAAGCAATTGTCATCCCCGTTTTCACGAGGCCAACCGTCTTCTCGGAACCGCGGTAGAGCAAAGCCGTACCCGTACATCATGTGCCAATCGCTAGGTATCGAACCACGGCAACGACGTCAACGACAACAACACGACCAACCACTACTGCTGCTACTGCTGGTGTTGGCTTTGGCCGAACGATAACAACGCCTCCCGGATAATCGGTCAACTGCACTCCAGCCCAGTCGAACATCGTACGCACCTGCCTGTCAAACCAGCACGTGGATAGGCGCCTGTATCAAAACAAAAACCAAAAACGAAGTCAACAGGTAGCAGCTATCAGCTGTTCGAAGCGAAACAAAAAAGGAAAGGTACCGGGAAATCGCCGGCCATTTATCTGCTTTTTCTCTCGCTGGTGTGCGCCAGCCGCTGGCAGCATTACTTTGATTTCAGTATCGATTCAGAGCCCACGCGAGACACTAGGCTTGCAGCTCAGAGGCTGCCCAAAACAGAAAAAAACTACAACATCGCAGCACAGTTCCCGAACAGTGAATTTGATGTGAAGAAGCGCCCCGGTGCGATCCGCGAAGACGACGACGGCGGTAACCTCGTTTTGTCCCGGAGTGAGCGGCTGAGAAGATTATGTAAATGATCAGTGCTTTTTTCGCACCATTGTGTGTCGCTTCTTCAGGGCAATTGTAAAAAAAAAGAGTAGAACTTGGAGATTTGAGGTTCTTGTTTTTGTTTTGTCGAAGTGCGAAAGTGTTGGACGAGAGTGCGGCAAGAAGGTCGGGTCGGGTTGTTATTGAAATTGCACTGCGTTTTTGCTCGTTTGTGTGAGAATGGAAAAAGAGAACAAGCGGCGAAACAAAGAGCGGGAGAGAAAGAGAGTTTAGCGGAAAGCTTAATCTTATCACAAAATTGCGCCGCTAGTAGTGCGCGAGAACCGAGTGATTTCGCAAGTGCTCTTCGCGAAGCTGCGAGAGTTGGAAGAATCTGCTTTCCGAAGTTCGCACAACAATATGCTTGGGCAAGCATCTTGGAACTAGTGAGCTGTTTGTGAAATAGACGTTACTTAGCAGGGCCACGTGACGACAGCCTGAGTCTAGGCTAGATGAGAGTAGATTGGCCCGAGTTGGATGAACGGCAAATGTCATGTTTTTGTTTGAATTAGCTGAATCAGCGACCTCGTGGTGTAAGTGCTCAAGGATCGCCGCCTTTGTATACTGCAGCAGAGTCTAGCGTTGTTGTAGTGGCTTGTGAAGAAATGTAAAAAGAAAAAAAAATCAAAAATGCTGACACCGGTGAAAAACAATCAAAGTGCATAAGCATAGTGTACCGTGGCCGGTATAGGATGCCCTTTTTCTGTGTACCTCTAACAGCGATAGTGACGAAAAAATAGAAAAAAACAATTTCTGTCGGTTGGTAGTGTTACGTGTGAGCCGAGTAGTTAAGCGCACAAAGTGATTTGCTGAGTGGCATAAAATGTACCACTTGGTGATGTTGCAAAAGATTACTCTGGTCATGAATCAAGTTGAATCGAAAGTGTTGTGAGAGGCAATCATTCGATAATTGGTGTTTGAAGTGAGCGGATCAGTCGCCAGTCGCGACCCTGACCACGGCCAGAACGTAAGATCGATGAAGATGTACTGGATTCGATCGAAGAAACTGAAAGAGCGGCTGGCGCTTGGCTTCGGTGCCTCGCTGGTGCTGTTCACCTTGCTGCTGGTAATAGATCTACAGATGGACCTTGGAGTGTCCAGAGGTGAATTCATTCCCTCCCATGCGCGGATACGATTTGCCAGCCAAGACGACAAAAGTGGGATCTATAACGAGTTCCATCGGAAGTATCTTGCCAAAAGTAATGCATCCGGCTCGAAAGAGTACCTTACCACAAACCCACATACTCGCGGCCGGACGGACACATCCGGTTCTGGGTACCCGAGTAAACAGATAACCACTACTCCTCCGCACGATCGGTTCAAGGATCTTACCGCAATAGTAGTGGCACCCAAGAACCGTCGCAATCCACAGCACTACGAGCGGATAGTGATAAAAGAAGACTATACAGATGACGTCAATCCATCACTTGCGGATATGCTGGATCTGCGGATCAGCAGCAACGCAAGCAATCTGGAAAAGTTCCAGCTTTCCATTACCAAAAACGAGCTTTACTCTCAAACGGACAAGCTCGTGGATGCTGTGATAAAGGATATGGTAACGTTGCCCATCAAGCACGTTGTCCAGAAAGAAGGCGGCACCCAGATTAAGTTGATCATCGAGTATCCCAACGATATTCATGCTCTGTTCAAACCTATGCGTTTCCCACGGGAACAGCAAACGCTGCCAAATCATTTCTATTTTACTGACTACGAACGACACACGGCCGAGATTGCTGCTTTCCACCTGGATCGGATAATGGGATTCCGACGGGCAATGCCAGTGACCGGACGTCTTCTCAACATAACCACGGAAATCGAGCGAGTTTGCGATGACAACCTCCTGAAAACATTCTTCATATCGCCGGCACGTAACAAGTGTTTCCACGGTAAATGTTCCTACTATTGTGATACATCCCATGCCATCTGTGGTAGTCCGGACACTTTGGAAGGATCTTTTGCTGCTTTCCTGCCAACTCAGCAGGACACCCAGCGGAAAGTGTGGCGCCATCCTTGGCGTCGGTCATATCACAAACGCAGGAAGGCACAGTGGGAAACTGATCCCGATTACTGCGCCATGGTTCGTGACATTCCCCCCTACGACGAGGACCGTCGATTGCTCGATTTGATGGATATGTCGGTGTTTGATTTCCTCATCGGAAACATGGATCGTCATCACTACGAAACGTTCAAAATTTTTGGAAACGATACGTTCCCGATTCATCTGGATCACGGTCGAGGCTTCGGTCGACCGTTCCACGATGAACTCTCGATTCTGGCACCACTTCTTCAGTGTTGCTTGATTCGATCATCGACGCTAGAAACGTTACTGTTGTTCCACAATGGACCCAAATCGCTGGCAGAACAAATGCGAGCGACGCTGTCAACCGATCCGATTGCACCTGTACTCTGGGAACCGCACTTAACCGCATTGGACCGTAGGGTAGCTATCATTCTGCAAGCCGTTCGGGACTGCCTCAAGAAGGCATCGGAAGAAGAATTCGACGGAAGCCAAAACCATTTGGGCAACAATGACAACTTCTCCTAGCGTTCCTACAGTCCCAGGCGGACAAGACGTCTCTATAAGATATTGATTAATCTGAAGAGCAACGGTGCAAATCGAGTTGACCGATACAGAAGATTGTACATAGTCTAATTCAGATGTGAATGAGTGAGCGAAACGCGAGAAATTAGCAAGAAAAGTGAGAGTGAGCGAAGCGGCGAAATGGAAAACTGTAAAACGGAAGCTTTCCGTTAGTGAATGTGGCACTAGTTGGGTTCATAATTAGTTCACTGCAAGATCATTATCATAAAATGATAGCAAGAAGCAAAGGCACATGCAGACAGGGCTAACTGAGATATGAACGCTCTAAATATTTCGATTGAATGGTTGTAAAGTTCTGATGTTTATTAGATCCGTAGGATTAGCTGTGTATAGCCCACTTATAAAGAAAGATATACATATACATATTCGTAGCGCACGCGGACCGTTCCGCAGCAATGAGAGGCCAAAGTTGTAAATGAGCTAAACTTATTCGAGAGTCCCCCTTGTGGAACCATATTTACGTTTTAAACGTTAGAGATGATATTAGATGTTCTTGTTTTTTTCCTGTTAAGTTTTACAACTCTATTGTACACGTTCCGAACCCGTTTTTCCCATTACCCCGTGTATCTGAATGAAGTGGCGAAATTATTTCAACCCCGTACGATAAGATAAGCATCCCCCTTGCCTGTTCCGTACTTTCGCGCTAATCAAATTGCAATATGATGAATAGTACTAAAGCTCACAAATCTTACACGGTAGCCAGTACTGTCAGCCAAAAACCAACAATATTAAATCAACCAGTAGATAAAAACCACACCACCAACTACAACAACAATAACGTAAACACTCCCCTCGGGGCGGCAGGGATGGTTTCAGAAGAAGAAGAAAAAAATACAAATTAATATCCAATTATTCAAGTGAGTAACGTTCTCTCGCCATCCCATGATAAAATGTGCTATTAACTCCATATCAGCGGCAATTACCACACCATCTCCTTCAGTGCAACATTTTTTTCTTTCAATCAGAATAAAATAAAATAAAAGCATCGCAAAAATATAAATAAATGATCGAAAATACATATAAATTAACACTGAGCTCCTCGAGTGAGACCGAATGTGACAAAATTGTATTAAAAAAATGACGATAATTAATCAAACACAGCAACGGAAAACAGCGCGATAAATGTGTGTGGAGTATCGAATTCCGAAAATTTATGTTACCTACTACCTTTCCAACTCAGTCTGGACACGTGTTCTTCCGCAGCACCGTTCCAGCCGGGACAGCTGTGTCAAAATTGGGTGACAAATTTTATTATTCACAATTCTCATCCTTCTTCCCGCAGTTAAATGATAACATTTGTTTTCTGTCCGAACCGAACCCGTCCGTGGTGGGTGGAATGGAACGATAATTATTCACGAATCACTTTTTTTCACCGTGTCACCCTGGCGAGTATCGATTTTGATATTTTATTGGTCGTTTAGTCGTCGTGATGTAGGATATGAACGTTAATAAGAAAGCGGGGAAAACGATCGATGCTAGTAGTGGGGGGGGGTGATGATGATGATGATGATGATGATGATGATGATGATGATGATGATAATGATGATGATGACGATGGAGGAGAATCGCAATACAGGAACGATTGAAATTTTCGATGCACTTTTATCTTTAGCGATTTTTTCTAACAATTGGTTCTCTCGTAAGGCTGTTTGTATCCCGATACCTATTTATAATTTATTCGAAGATAGACTACTAAAACGTTGGATAAACTATTGAAAAACGAAGAAAAATAAAATGCTAAAAAATGGAAATAAAGAGACTACGATTGTTGTTCAAAATATTAGATTGAATTGTTTGTGATTGCACAGTTGACTTGATGACGGCCCTGTTAGTTAGTTGAAATTCTTAATATTCTGCAGTTTCTCAGCCTTTTTAGGGAATGTTCACGCGGATTTGCTGTAAAAATGCTGCTGTCATTTAAAATTATAAGGTTATGATCACTTGTTACGTTCGTAATCGTTTATGTTTGGGAATGTGTAGTCATGACATGAAACCATTTAAAAGGAAGTATTCCTACTGATTGATTAAAACGGTCTAAATATAATTTACAATAGTGGTTGTAGTGGCATCGTCTAATCAACGCAAGGTTTTCAAAACTGCCTAAAATTAGCTTCTTTCGGAGCAACCGTGAACTATCGTTCAATTGGGTAAAATTTACCTAAATTAGGTTTACCTAATTTCAGGTAAACAGGGGTAAAATATCAAGTAGGTAAATTGAAGCAATCCTAAGAAAAGGGAGCGGCGGGTAAATTAAATAACTAAGAGGTAAAATATATCTACAAGAACCAGATCTAATAGAGCAAACATAGGGTCAGATAAACAAAAAAAGATAATTGTGCTAGTTTTTTTTTAAGTTTATTTTATTACAGGTAACAAATAAGTATATTTTTAGTTCATTGCAAGTTAAAATTCATAAGTTTTGAACCATTCAAAATATCAAATGAAAGGTTATTGAAAATACTTTGTAGGAAACGTGTAATAGAAATAAAAAAAAAACCAAGATTTAATTATGAAAACATTGATTCAAATTGTTTTTTATATTTTTCTTTGAAAGTTTAGACTGTTTAACGCAACATAGGGTAGGGAACGACTTAAGCACCCCGGGACCCAATTCCAAGCACAAGTTAGGTTAACATAAACGTATTTTTGCAGTATGGTGCTTCTAGGAAGCACCATGCTGCAAAAAATTAGCGTTGTAGGTTAACGTTTACCCGTGCTTGATAGGTCCGGGTGCTAAGCGTTCCCACTATAAAAACAAGCTACGTGTCCTTTTTCGTTCTGGAGATACAACATTTCAAAATAAAAAAAAATAAAAAAACTCGTGATTGGCCACGTCTCCGTCTCACTTCTATCGTAACCGGTACCTGCCAGTGATTGCCAGCTTCGCCCGAGCACTCAGGGCCGTCACCCACAAGAAACCATAAAATATCCGTTATCTGATCGTAGCGGGAAGTCACTGTTGCTACTGTTACACGGACGAATAACTAACAATAATATGACGATGTTGTTTGAGAAGGAAAAAATTTCTCATCACCATGAGGCTCTAGGAGTAGACATCACTTTTTTGTTAGGATAAAGTTGTTAAGAGAAAGAATTGATAGTTCCGTTAAATTGAATAGAAGTAGATTTTGAAATTGAGCATTGTGAGTAAGTATTTCGAAACAAGCACACAATCTTTTGCCAAGCATCCCCATGCGGAGTAGGTCAAGGCAGGAACTTCTCAAACAACATCATCACAAATCGTTACTCCGCGTTTGGGAGAATACAAAGAAAGACTATATCAGTGTGGAATAATGTGACAATAACGAGTTTTGACATTTTTCCTCCGATAAAACTTGCAACTTGATCGGACGAAGTCAAAAAACAAATGGCGTCGTCATGGAAACAAGTGCTTTCGAACAAGTTTTTCACCCACCGCGAAGTTGTTTTTACTCAACATACGCTCTATGGTGAGTTACTCAGCGTTGAGTAAATTCACGTAGAATGGAGATTTTACCGAAATTAGTTGTATGAGGAGGTCCATACGATTTCTAAGCTCTTTTTTTTACCTGTTGGTAATATATACACTAATAGAGCACACTGCTTTCTACCTAGTAAGAAACACAAATATGTTTACTTAAATTTTAGTAATTCAAACTCAAATTTTCAGTTCTGCTCATTTCCGTGTAGCTGCAGCCAATCAGTGACAGCAGTTCTTGTGAAGTTCCATCTACATTTGCTCTGACACATTTGTTTCATGTCACCACCAGATGGACCAAATACCAGATTACAGGAGAGAAGATGTTCGATTTCACTGGAATTGGAATTAAACTTTTTGAGTAAAATTTGAATAATTTGATCAATTCAAATATGCATACTATACAGCAGTTCCACAGAAAAAGGATACACTCTCTCTCTCTCTCAGAGTATAGTACTAATTGTTATACTATAAAGTTATATTCGTATTCTCCGCACGTGGCGTAACGATTATGATGTAGAAGGAGATGTTCGCTTATCATCATGAGGCCCCAAGAGTGGTCAGTAATGTTTGCTAAAATGAAAGATATGAAGAGAAAGTGTTGATAGTTCCGTCAGTGTACGGCAAAAATTGAAATAGAAGTATTGACAATTGAGCGAAGGGCTTGTATATAGCGGTACTCGAACCAAGAACGTATTCTTCTTGAATTACATCATCAATGCGGGTCAGGTCAAGGCACAAACGAATGTGCCACCTTGACAGGCAAAAAGAAAATTTGATATATTTGAGTAAAGATCAGACGTTGTGTACAAAAATAAACCCAAAAGGAGAGAGTTTCTCTTCCATGTAGGCAATAAAACGGAGTGTGTACAAACAACCGCTAGAAACTATCACAAGCTATTGTTCAAGGTGGTCAAGGTGGCGGAGTCGTTCGTGCCTTGCCCTACCCCGTATTGGGGATGTAAGACAAAAGGAATACGTCCTTGGCTCGAGTACCGCTATATCCAAGCCCTTCGCTCAATTTTCAACCTGCCGTATACTGACGGAACTATCATCACTTTCTCTTGAGATCTTTCATTCTAGCAAACATTACTGTCCTCTCTTGGGGCCTCATGGTGATGAGCAAACATCTCCTTCTACATGACAAAATATTAGACCCGTATTTTTTTATCTCGTTATTATGGTGACCATTTCTGCGTTTGGATGTTCCAATTAATTGACGCTTTTTAAAAATTTTAAATTTGAAAAACGATTACACAATATCTTAGTAAAGTCATTACAGTCACTTATCTTAAACACGTGCGTCAAATGCACAAAAAAGGGGTGGAAAATCTTCGACGAGGTACATTCCTCGTCAGATGAAAGTCGAAAATTGCCACCCTATTGAAGACTCCCGGCAATCTGTGAATAGCTCTACTGAACCTTTAGTTGATGCGGTGAAAATGCTGATTTGTTGCAGAATTGATTCGCAGTCGGTTCTTCCTTGTAGACTATCTTCGACAGTTAAGGCTCTACAAACGTCTCTACGGAATCGCAGAGGCTCCATGTCCATTAATTGGCAGCGCCTTTTGTAGTTAGGAAGACGAAATGGGTCCCTCCAAGGTAGTCTACGAAGCGTGAACCGAAGAAAACGACGTTGAATAGATTCGATTCGCTTGGCGCCATTATTATAACTCGACTTCAAACTGCTGTACAGTACTCCAGTGTAGACCGCACGAGAGAACAATAGAGCGATTTTAGGCAGCAAATGTCGCTGAAATTTTTCGCCATTTTGAAAACAAACTCAAGAAGCGTTAACAACAACATATGAAATATCTTGCGAAAACGTCAGTTTAGAATCCAGCTTAACACCTAGGTGTTTGACGCACGGAAACTCAAAAAAAAAAATACATTTTATATATATTTTGTTGAAAATGTACTTATTGAGTAGTTTTGGATTTTTCTTCCATCATACAACAAACCTCTTTTAATTAGAATATAATTTAAATTTTTTTAAAGCATTTTAAAATATTTGCCCTGTACTTCAACATGGGAGCTGTCAGAGTTATCACCACTCGGTGTCTTCTTCCTTTTTTCAACCGGGATTCCTCCTTAAGAGCGAACAGGTCTAGACCAAGTTTTCCGTACCCGTGCAATCATCACATGTGTTCAACCAACATTTCTTATTGGGATTATATTATCATGAGGAATAAGTCATGCTATGAGTTGAATCACGTGGAAGTAATTTTAGTCTTAAAAATCAATTTGACATTTTGGTGGTACATGCATTCTTACACAGTAAGCATACCATTCGTACAAGACAGGATGCAATGTTTAGGCCGGTTACTTGCAATCGTGGAAAAGGCTATTTTTATTTCAAGAAATTGCTCTTTAAAAATTGCATAAGTCTCCTCAAAAATACATAATACTAGTCTCCGTTGCAGGAAAGCTAAACCTTTTTCGATTGTACTAAGAACAAATTCTTGTTTTCCAGTACATGCACAGCTTGTGTTTTCATCATCAAAAAACTTTTGGACGCGTGAATGAGTGCCTTCTGCTTACCTTTTTTATACACAGTTATAGATTTTTTACAGAAATCTGTAAAGTTTTACCGAATTCTGAACATTCGGTAATCAGATTTTACGGATTTCGGTGAAATTTTACAGAAATCTGCAAAAAAATTACCGGATTTCGGTAAAATTTTACCGAAATCTGTAAAATCGGATTACCTAACGTTCAGCTGTTGAGAATTCGGTAAAACTTTACAGATTTCTGTAAAATAATCTGAGTGTGTAGGTGCTGACATAATCCCTTTCTCATTTTATTGTTTGTTGTTGTTCATCGGTATATTGAGATCTATAGAATTCCTTCATTGTTTTATACAAAGCCTAGCTGCATGGCAACGTTGTGAGAATACGATAAGTTTCATTTTCATCTTCAGTGTCCTTATGTTTTTCCTTTAGCTGCTGAATTATTTTATCATTTTGTGCCAGTATTTCGTATACACTCGACATTCTTTCAGCACTTGTTGCCTCCGAGGTACGTAGCGATTCTGGAAATAAGTAAAATAATAGACCAAAATTAGTCAACATTATTAATCATGCAAAAGCCCTCGTTTTGCAATAATCAGGCTTCATAAATTGACAGTTTTAAAACAGAGGACCAAACATCAGTGGAACTTTAAACATTGATGATTATCAATTGATATATTTTTCAGGCTTACCTTGAAAAGTACCAGCAGCTATTTCAAATAACATTTAACATAGCATTTAAAAAATGGACAAAAATTGCCGATTTTTCATGGGTTCACCTTCATTCGCACTGACAAAACTACCCACGCAGCATCAATCATAGTAACCCATGAGTCGACAGACAAAATTTGACAGCTCGATCAGTCGAACTCTAACCGTGATAGCAAAAACATTGAATCGAAAGAAATTCGGTTCCGAACGGCCGGCGACCCTGAGCTACAAGAAGCTCCAAAAGATGCTGAAAAGGAAGACCGAGAGAAAAGTGGCTAGAACTGGTACGGTTCAACCGGCCAAAGAAGTGGAAGTCGCGTCCACTGGTTTCGGAGCTGCAGACAATGACGCAGCGGCAGCGTCTGAATAAGATGGTCAACTTGATTTTCCCGGCCAATCACGACGTGGCGGTGGTGATGGACGACGAGACCTATCTCACCCTGGATGGCAACGACTGGCAGGGCACTTCGTATTTTACTTTCCCCACGAAGAAAGTGAGCTCCGAGGTGAAGTTCATTTCACACACCAAGTTCCCCAAGAAGGTGCTGCTGTGGCTGACAATCAACGAGAAAGGGATGTCAGAGCCGCTCTTTTTTCGCTCCGGACTGGTCGTGAACGCAAAATTTATAGTTCAGTACAACATTTCTGCCGAAAGTGGCATCGTTCATCCAGAAATACTATAAGGGCGAAGACGCGGTGTTCTGGCCGGATCTGGCGTCGGTCCACTACTCGAAGCGATCGTTGGAGGAGATGGAGCGGCTAAAAATCGATGGGTACACAAGTCGGCGAACCCGCCCAACGTCCCCCACCTGCGTCCCATCGAGAATTTCTGGGTCAACCTGAACCGTAAGATCTATTCCAACAATTTTGTCGCGAAAACTGAGGAGGAATTTATAAATAAAACGAAGAAAGTACTCAAAAACATGCCTACACGCATGTCTTCGTCAGCCACGGTGAATGTTCCGGTTAACTGCTGGAAGGCCGCTTTATCAAAAGCAATTGTCTGTCTCAGCCTTTTTTTTTATCACCATCCGAGAAAAAGTCCATTTATTTTAATGCAAACGTTAATCTTGCTACGCGTTTTTCCAAGGTTGCACCCCATCGGCTAGTAGCAGTAGGAATAACGGCTGTTCTCACTATGTTGTATTGATTATACTCGAAAAAAAATTCAGCACTCTCTTTCGTGTACAACTTTTTATTGTCTGCGTTAAAATTAATGAAGTTTTGAGTAAAACTAGATGAGAGCGTTGTGTTATCTGCAAAATTTGTCATATGGCTATTGAAAAAAAATCCAGGCCAGTCCTACAGTTGGGTCGCGAAACAGACAAGAAAAGCGAATACGAGCGACTCCGTGAACGCAATTAAGGTGAGAGATTACTTCAAGCGCAATCAGGTCCATTCTTCCGTCTAGTTCGTCTAGCAGCGGACCGGACTTCAAGTCTTCAAGGTAGGCAAGGTGCCTAAACGAATCGATAAACAAGATGTGGTGGCCGAGTCCCACGCCAGGAAGCTGTACCGTGACTGGTTGGTGCAGTCGAACGGACGACGAGACGTACATTAAAGTGGACGCCTAGCAGATCCCCGGTCAAGGGTCTTTTTTCCGCAAGTTCTGCCGGGATGTTCCGGAAAAGATCCGTAAGAAAAAGGTCGCCAAATGTGCCTAGAAGTCTTGGTGTGGCAGGCTATCTGTGGGTGTGGTCAATTCAGCAAGCCGTACATAGCGACCGGCACCATGAACGACCAAATATATAACAAAGAATGCCTGCAGAAGCGCCTACTGCCCTTCCTTCGGTCCCAAGAAGGTGACACTCTGTTTTGGCCGGATCGGACATCGTGCCATTATGCAAAACCGGTGATGGTGTGGTAGGAAGTCAACGATGTTGGGAAGGAGGAAAATCCGCTAAATTTGCCAGAACTTCGCTCAACAGAAAAATTCTGGGCGATTATGAAGGGCAAGCTTCAAAAAACAGGAAAGGTCTTCAAAAAACGGCAAGGATTTGAAGAAATAGTGAATGAAAGTGTGTAAGAAAGATGTTGCACAAGATTTGATGGGTAGAGTTAATTCCAAATTGCGAGTATTTAGTCTAGGAGAGCTATTATGTGTTTATTTATTCCCTGAGAGTTTCAAATATATCCGACTTAAAATGAATTTTTCATTACTCATTTTTGTCTGTTGCATTTTTTCCAGTACAAACTGTATTACGTCAGGTACCATTTTTACAGATATAATTGCAACTGGACGAGGGGAAATTTTACACGACCATTAAAATTTTTTTTCTATGAAAGGCCGACAGTAGTGATGGAATGGAACATATCGGTTACTATTTTGCAACTCACTTGGGTTTCTATAATGCAGCCCATGAACATAGTAACCTGGTTATCAACTTGATTCACCAATTGTTTTCCGACTCTTCTTTGAATCAGTTCGTCAATCGAGTTGAAATTTCGCAAATATTCCTCAGTCCGATTTGGTATCACTGCGGTTAAACTGTTGGCTAAACCATTCATAATACATGAAATAATAGTATGATCCCTTACACACGCACACACTTTAACCAGATTGACAGGTGTACATCAACACAGTTTTGATTTATCTTCAATCAATTTAAAAACTATAAATTTTGTCTAACAACAATTTCACACACGGCACAATCGAGCATCAACTCAATTAGGGTGTCAACCAGATTGCACCGTGTTTCGGGCACATCGTGTGTGGTATAATTCGAAAATGAAGAAAACAATCGGGACGCTTGAATGAGTGTCGGTTTCTTGGGGGCTCTTATGTGTTTGCGTTGTTTCTATACTGTGAAGACAACCTCTACTGCCCCTTGGTCACTCTAGCATTGAATCGCTTCTGTAGAAATACCTATTAATATTTTATCGTGTACTACTTCCCAATGTTTTCTGCGCACCTCTTTTGAGCAAACAGTTCAAAAGCCAATATTAAGTAACAACATGCGAAAAATCAACACCAACGCTTCACGGAACGATGAGACCACTTTGACACATTTGCCGTGTCCGACCAAAACAGCCTGCTGCAACTCACCGAACAAACACCACATCGCAACTCATCTGAACAAATTCATCCCAAAAAGACAATCCATTTCGGACAATTAACCTGTTGATTTTCTTAATCCGAAAGTTTCCCCATCATTTACAGCCTCCATCGTCGTTTTGATTGTTCAAACACACCTTCGAAAACTTCCATCACAATTGTGGGAAAATCGAAAAACTAGAGCACGGCCGATTTATCCACAGCCATCTTCGACCAACGAAAGAAGGAGGGAAATAACGCCACCCCACAAAACAAAGGCATCGTTTTTTTTTTGCAGCAGCACCAGATAAATGGTCTTCCTTCTTGTGTTTGAACCGAAGAAAAACAAAAACCGAAAGTGTTGCAGAAAACTTGTGTGCGTTGTCGTCGACTTCTTCGTCATTTCTGTCGTTCATAGTACAATATACACAACTCAAAAGCAACATCAACAACAACAACAACATCGCAGCAATGTTGCTGGATGCTATATAGAGGGGCTTATAATTTTTAGGACGTCAAATTAAAACTTTTCTTACCACCCATAAATTTTCGCTTGGCACTGGCTTATCGTGCGCGGGCACTATGCGAAAGCGAAAACTCCCGTCTTCTATCAAGAAATAAAAACTAAAACCTGAGAAACCAACAATACATACAACTGCACAAAGGTAAGCAGTAGCTTATGTGCGATATTTTGTAGTCGCTGAGTGGAGGCCATCCAAACGAAAAGAAAAAAAACGTGCAGGCAAATAAGAAGTAAATTAAATGGAGCAAAAAAGCAGTTACGAATTAATTAGCTGGAGAACAAATGGCCGGTAAAATAGATGAGAGATATAAGGGTCAGAGGCAACAGATCAGTAAACGCTTGTTGGATGTGGTAGGTAAGTATTTTGCAAGCAATCAGAGAAATTGTTTTTCCATTGGAGTTTTGTGCCACAATGCCCAGTGACTTTAAGCGGCTGAGGTTTTTGTCATACTGTTTTTGTGATGACCAAATATTTGTCATGGGTAGATAGACAACTCTCAGACGTTATAGATCCATTTTTTACAGAGATCAATCATTTTCATCACTGATGTGATGACATGTGTTGTATCATTGTATAGGCTTACTAACCTCACCTGTCAGAGTGCGGCTTGCGTGTCCGCTGCTGTGAACAGAAGCCATATCAAATTCACACGGTCCATAGCTGTGCATAGGGTCACTTTCAAACTAGAAACATTCCGAGCATCTTCAGGAATTGATCCTGATCGACTATTGTCGCTTCAGTTGAAATCTGTCAGGCTTCTTCCTGTCCTGAATAAAGACTGTAAAGGGTGATACGGTCAAAATTTGGTCAAGGGAAAACGCGTGTAAATCGGTGAAATCGTTTATTTAAAACATCAAATTAAATTTCTTTTTCAAGTTCAATTAGTATAAAATTCAGGAAAAATATTCAGTTAGGCTTCCGCTTTTCCAAATCCGAATTGCCGGGCCTTACGCTTGACCCCTGCCATCAGATTTTGTACAGCCACCTTGTCCACCTTCTTCGCCGCAGAAAGCCAGTTTGCCTTGAACTGCTGCTCGTCCTTAGCAGTTTTTTTGGTCTTCTTTAGGTTCCGCTTGACAATAGCCCAGTATTTCTCAATTGGGCGGAGCTCTGGCGTGTTGGGAGGGTTCTTGTCCTTGGGAACCACCTGCACGTTGTTGGTGGTCTTTTTACCGTAATGGCAAGATGCCAAATCCGGCCAAAACAGTACGGAACAACCGTGTTTCT
Source organism: Aedes japonicus (assembly GCA_034211315.2). Classification (NCBI taxonomy): domain Eukaryota; kingdom Metazoa; phylum Arthropoda; class Insecta; order Diptera; family Culicidae; genus Aedes; species Aedes japonicus. The sequence continues at coordinate 60,941 of JASCZW010006658.1, forward strand.
TCAGGAAAGGCAGCAGACGTTTATTCAAACACTCTTTCACGTAAATTTCTTGGTTGACAGTCCCGGAAGCTATGAAAATGCTGCTTTTCAAGCCACAGGTACAGATGGCTTGCCAAACCAGATATTTCTTCGCGAACTTTGACAGTTTCGTGTGCTTGAAAATATCTGCTACCTTTCCCTTCCTTTTGCCGTATAAAACTCCTGTCCCGGAAGCTGCTTGTAGTCGGCTTTGACGTAGGTTTCGTCGTCCATTACCACGCAGGTAAACTTCGTCAGCATCGTCGTGTACAGCCTCCGGGATCGCGCTTTGGCCGTCGTATTTTGTTTATCATCGCGATTTGGAGTCACTACCTTCTTGTAAGTCGATAGTCCGGCTCGTTTTTGGCTCGATGCACGGTTGTAGACGATACACCCAGCTTATTTGCGGCATCTCGGAGAGATAGGTTAGGGTTTCGCTTGAAACTACCGGCAACTCTCTTTGTCATCTCAGCGGCTTCCGGTTTTCGATTTCCCCCCGATCCAGACTTCCTGGCTGTCGACAAACGCTCCCCAAACATTTTAATTACATTTGTAACGGTTGATTTGGCAACTTTTAGCGATTTTGCCAACTTTGCGTGCGAGTAGCTCGGATTTTCGCGATGCACGAGCAAAATTTTGATACGCTGCTCTTCTTGCTTGGACGACATTTTGACAACTGAAGAGTGAATTCCAAAATCAAAATAGGAGCAACATTCTACACACACACACCTTCAAAATGAGGGGTGTTCAGGTTTTTTAAATGCACAATTGAAAGAAATACGTAAAGTTGATATTGACCAAATTTTGACCGTATCGCCCTTTATTCGATGAAATTTGGACACACAAAATAGGTCACCAAACATTTTCCTCCTTGAGCCCGATTCTTTTCAAACTTACTGGAAATAAAGTACTACTAAATGGTTAAGTTTTGTCCAGTGCCTTCTGGACCTTGTACACATGTAATCCAGAACGTTTCATTATTTTCTGCACAAAACAAACTGAAACTTTCGCCTTTTTCGCAACATCCCTGATCAAATTGGTTCTGATGATTGGTTCAATACCATCCTGGCCTTCTCCCGATTTGATGTGTTACGTTTTTTGCCACTACCATTTTTCCGCTTGGTTGTCTTATGGTCCTTGAACGTTTTGATCACATGAGATACGGTTGAATGTGCGATTCCGAGCTGTTTTCCGATCCATCGATGAGAAGCGTTTGGGTTTTCGAAGTGAGTGCCAAAAATTTGTTGGCGCACTATTTTTTCATTCGAAGCCATCACTGAAATCACTCGACCGATTTTCACGAAACTCATTACACAATTGACGCAACACAATGAAATACATTCAGTTAAAATTTCAATAATTTTTACACACACGCTAAAAAGTTACAAACAGTTGCGTGTGTCCAAATTTCATCGAATACAGTCTTTAGATTACATTTTACAGTGAAAGTTCATCATATTGAATCATGACTTCGATTCCAAAAAAGGCCTGTGTATTGACTTTGTGATGGTGATGATGATGATGATGATGATGAAATACTTCCATCTTTAGGTTCCATAACAGTTGAATAATCTGAAAAACGACTTGATTAGGATTAATATTGTTGTTTGTGATCATCAAGCTCCTGTATGAAGGGCCAAAAACGTTTGGGCGGGCCCGTTAGCAGAGACACTTACGCAAAACCCGTGAATATAGGGAAGAGAATCTCCTTCCAGAAGCAAGTTCCCACCCACAGCACTAGAACCGAGCTCTCGATTGACAGAATAAAGCTGATAGATGGAGTCGAACAGCCCGCTCTCGTTCCCCGAAATGTTAACAATAGGAAGGAGGCAGTCCCATGCTCCCTATCCAAATCGTTTCACATGGGTGCCCTGATAGTCCCTCTCTTTCCCCGTTATATGTTATGTCATTAGCACGTACGTCCTCAACCGCTCTGAAAAAGAGAAAAATCAAATTTAAAACTAATCGTTAGCCATTGGATTTTGATGCGGTTTCTTGTAATAGATCACAAAAATATTCTTATTTGTGGATCTGTACTCGTTATTCCGGAAATGTTCGTAGTTTCGTATTCCAAAGTGGCAGTACTGGGGTAAGCACCTGTCCAGGGATGGTGGACAGAATATTTTAGATGCGAAACATGGCATACGTCATGATTTAGCAAAACTAGGTCATCAGAAGACATTTTGAGGGTGTCTGACCATACTATAGAGGCTCTGTGGGATCCAAGTTCATCCGGAAAAGTGGGCACGAGAATTTGCGAATACGTGATACAATACTAGAAAACTATGGGATTAATTTTCACAATAATTTTAATACGCTTGCACCTATTCTGAACCGTGTTTACAATCGATGTAATCGCTTGATGTTGCACTGCTCACATTCTGTATAGCATATACATCAACGCTAGTGTGCGTGTGCAATCATGCATTGAGCATTCTATGCCCAACGTTATGGTAAGTCTTGTTGTTAATATTCTCATGGAAGAATAACAAACAAACCCTTTCATTTTGTCTTGGTTATATGCATGCTACCCAACACACGTGAAGTGCTGTCAAATGATCTACTTCATTTTTGGGTGTAGTAGTGAAGAGCGTTAACTTGTTTGTATTTTTTTCTAGATTAAAATCAGTACGATTAACATATGTACACAGATGGGATTAATGTTTTTCGTGATATTATTAACATAGGTACAAAGCAGTGGCAACTTTTCGGTATTAAATTGGAAGAAAATTATCAGAATCGAATGTTTTGTGTCATGCTAAACGATTAACGGTAAGTGGACGAATAAATTGTGATTAACGTGTGTACTCAGTGTTCGGTATTCAGTGCATATTCACCGATTTCCACTGGAGGTCTGCTTATTGAGCTCAAGATAGGTTCCGCTTCCCTATTAGCATTATATCAGCATGTTGAATAGTATCTGCTGTAAAGCTGCATTTCAAATGCTTGTAGCCTGTAATAAGCACTTCGAATGCAAAATAGCAATAATGAAGCATTATCATAGCATTGCAGTAAAGCAGCTGTATATTGGGCCAAAAATGGCATTTATGTTGCATTTAAGGCGACTTAAATGCTTGGTAGGCTGCCGTTAAGACTTTGGAACTGCTTAGTGGTTACCTGGGTAGAATCGATCCCTCGATTGACAGAATAAATCTCATAGATGGAATCGAAGAGTTCGCCTTCGTTCCGCGTAATGTTAACAATAGGAAGGAGGCAGTCGTTTCACATGGGTGCCCTGATGGTCCCTCCTTTTCCCCGTTATATGTTATGTCATTAATACGTATCGTCCCCAATCCCTCTGGAAAATAAAATAAATAAATTTAAAACTAATGATACTCCATCGTCAGCCATTGGATATTAATGCGATTTTTTGTAAAAGATCACAAAATTGTTTATATTTGTGGATCTGTACTCGTTATTCTGAAAATGTCCGTAGTTTCGGATTCCAAGGTGGGAGTACTGAGGTAAATACCTGTCCAGGGATGGTTTACATAAAATTTTTAGATGCGAAACATGGCATGCGGCATATCAAACGTCATGATTTAGCAAAACTAGATCATCAGAAGACATTTAACGGGTGTCTGACCATACTGTCCACTAAAAGAGGCCCTGTGGGGTCCAAGTTTCTCCGGAAAAGTTGCCATAATCAAATATTTTCCAAAACCTGGCTTGCAACATATCAGACTTCATGATTTTGCAAAACTTTGTCTTCGATGGACATTCTGAGGGTGTTTGACCATACTGGTCACTTAGAAAGGCCCTGCGGAATCTAAGATCCCCCCGGGAAAGTGGCCATAATCAAATGTTTACCAAAAACTGGCTTGCGACTTATAAAACTTTATGATTTTGCAAAAAAAAGTTTTCTGAGAGTGTCTGACTATACTGGCCACTTAGGGATCCAAGTTCTTTCGGAAAGTGGCCATATTCAAATCGTTACCAAAACCTGGCTGGCGACATATCAACTTCATCATTTTTTCAAAACTAGGTCATGAAAAGACGTTTTGAGAATTCCTAACCTTACTGGCCACTGTGGCCTCCGGAAAGTGGGCATATTCATATTTTTTCCAAAACCTGGCATGCAATATATTACAATTTATGATTTTGCAAAAATAGGTCTTCAGAAGACATTTTGAGGGTGTCTGACCAGACTGGGCACTCATGGTGACCCTCCGGAGTCCGAATTCCTCCAAAAAGTGGCCATATTCAGATTGTTGCCAAGAACCTGCTTGCGACACATCTCACTTCATGCATTTGCAATACTTTGTCTTCGGAGGACCTTCTGAGGTTGTCTGGCCATACTGGCCACTTGAGATGGCCCTGCGGGATTTTCAATTCCTCCGGAAATTTCAGGGTATTTCAAATCACTCATTTAGCAGAAAAATAAATCACACTATCGAACAAAACATAAACAATCAACCACGAAACCACAATAGTTGTTTTGACATCAGCTCTTCCAACTATGTTTGTCTCGGCTATCGGTATATGCCCCAACTAAACAATTTATTACAAAAAAAAATATTGTGAAGCATGAAGCTATGTCGCAAGCCAACTTTTGGTTACGATTTGAATATGGCCACATATCCGAAGGAACTCGGATACCAGGGCCTCTCGAAGTGGCAATTATGGTCAGACACCCTCAGAATGAACTCCGAAGACATTTTTTTGCAAAATCATGAATTTTGATATGTCGCAAGCCAGGTTTTGGAAAAGATTTGTGTATGGCCACTTTTCCGGAGGAATTTGGATCCCGCAGGGCCTCTTTAAGTGACCAGTATGGTCAGATTTCCTCAAAATGTCTTCTGATGACCTAGTTTGGCTAGATCATTACGTTTGATATGCCGCATGCCATGTTTCGCATCATATTCTGTCCATCATCTCTGGACTGGTACTTATCCCATTACTGCCACATTGGAATTCAAAACTACGGACATTTTCGTAATTACCAGCCTAGATTCACAAACTAGTATAATATTGTGGCTAACGAGGGGTATCATTAATTTAAAAATTGAATTTTTCTTTCTCTAATATTTAGTAGGGTAACGGGATGTTATTCTAGCTCCTTCATTCGTCCTATGTTCCAGATATGTCATTAATGCGGCGTTAATCAACAAAATCATGATGATATCACCCAAATAACACAACTTGTTATGTATTGTTCAAAAATTCATCTTTAAGACATGATCTCATGGATTTTTCAGGTACACATAACTTATTTCTGGTATCTTATATGACCAAAACAGCGCAATAAATTGATCTATTTCAAACATCTTTAAGGTCTCGAAAGATGTTTTTAGATACTTATTTAGAACTAATAATACGTTTTCACGATACTTTGAATAACATGCTTTCAACATGATTATGTCTTATTTTGGTATTTTTTAGCATCATAATAAGAAATCGGTAATAATCAAGTTACTCCAAAATTTAACCATTGCAAACACACATGGACATGACATGCCACTTTGAGAAATGTCAAACGAACAGAAGATAAAAATTGTTAGGATTGTTGAGAAGAATATGCACAACTCATAGTAAAAAAATGAAAATAAATTTTTGGCCATCGATAATTTAATAAATATCAGAAATCTAAACATTGTTGAGAAATCATATGCGAGGTAACTTTTACGATGCAACTTTTGGTTTTACTCTTGCATAATTTATGCGCTGTTCTTAAGATTAAAACAATCAATACAAAATTCTCTTATATTTAGCAATGTTGTAGCATCTTTGTTGGAATCATCAAAAATCATCATGGTGGATTTAGACATATGGTCTACACTGTCGATTAAAAGTATTTTTAAAACATTAAAATATATAAACAGCTCAAACCCTCTAGGATTCATTAAAATATGTCTATTTTAGCGAGCAAGTTTCTTTCTGACTCACTTACTTAATCATCGACGAAAAAACGCAGCTTTCGAAATTTTTGTGATACTTGTAGTCATAATTTCAACCGGCACTGTAATTTCGTCCATAGCTATGGCGTGAAATTGATATTAAGTCCAAAATACATCTTGAGAGCAGTCTAATAACATACTCATGATGTTTGATTGCAAATTCAGTTAGTTATTATAACATAATAATAACCATATTAGAGCATCTTCTTGGTGAAATTTCATGTGGCTCTAGAAATTTTAGAAAAAATGAAGTTTCTTGTGAACAGTCACAGCCGTCATTAATTTCACTTATTAATAACCTGCTTATAACCTATTGGTTATTGTGATGCTATAAACTAGCTAGATAAGACATCGTCAAGTTGAAGGCATGTTATACAGTGCATCTTTTAAACTTCTTATGCGGCATAAAAGATGTTAAAAAAGATCGGTTAATTGCGCTGTTTTGGTCATATTTGAGTTGAGAACTAAGTCATATGTCAGCGATTCCACTGGAAAAGAATAGAGTTGAAAAAAAAAGTTGTCCGATTTTGCTCAAAACCACTTGGTGTGTTCTTCATCAAAAATAATAAGACCCGTATTTTTTTATTTTTTTATTAGGGTGACCATGTTTGATATAGAGTCACCAGAAAAATCGACATTTTTCGAAATTTTTTATTTAAAAAAAATCATAACTTCTGAACCACTGGTTCGATTTTCGTTGTTTTTATATAAATTAAAAGATTATTACTTGATGTTTTTAGTTAAAATATTGATCAAAATAATTAATGTACTTAAATTTGCTAAAATGGTCAATATATTTATTTTTTATGATTTTCAATATGTTGGACCACAACGACTATTTATTTTTATATTTTTTTATAAAAATTCAAACATTTTTACACAACATATCAAAAAATCTCAAATGTTCATCGAGCCGTTTTTGAGTTAAATTTTTTGAAAATTTCAAGTTTTTGCCTATACACACATGGAATGAGTATCATTTTCCATCACTTCAAAATAACTGCGGGAATCATTTCATTGAAGTTATCAAACTTATTCCTAATAAATTCATGATAGTTTTATTTGTGAAGTAATGTACTCATCAAAATTAGAGGAGGCTTGTCCAATCCTGACCCCATTACATGTAAGAACTATAAATCAGCCTCAAATTGTTTAAAAGCAGAGACCAACATTGCTAGGGTTTACTCAGCCATGGTTTACGCTATAACTGGAGCCACAATGGTCCGTTAGCGTCCAAATTCAGCATGAGTGCTTATAAGGATTGCAGGGACACTCATGCCAAATTTGAGTTGTAGCGTAAACCACGACTGAGTACACTTAACTCATATTTTGAATTATTCCACATTAGGGTTATTTTGAGTGAACCGAACCGAAACTAGAATACAAAAGTTTTTAGAGTGTAGAACATTTTATCTCAAATTTTGTCAATTTTGAAGTCCAAAAAACACAATTTCTCCGACGAATGCAATCTACGTTGAAATTCTTTGTGTAATGATAGCTTTCCATTGGTATTATTTAAAATTTGGCTACCAGCGCTGTCTGAGAGAATCTTGGGAGGTCGGAATTGGCCACAGGGTCCGGATTGGACCAGGCTTCGCTATATTGAGGAATTGGAGCTCAAAAAAGCTTTAGACTACAAGCAAGCGTTTCCACAGATTACCTCCAATTAAAACTCAGCATATAATTTGATTATTTAATTATTTTCATTTTTCATAATTGATCCAAAAAAAAAACATAGCAAAATTCTTACAATTTAACGCACTTTTCTTCATCTGAAAACGAAAACCGTTTCACGATAATGTGATTTTCATTTTGTGGCTTAAAGTAATGAAACGATTTTTTCGCAGTCATCTTATTTCTGTATTGACTGCCTTCATTAGAAAAAAAAATGGATATTTTTCAGGTGAGGTAGCTTTTTTTAATGAAATTCACACAATTTGTTACAAACAGCCGAACGGCAACATGGTTATGTTTAGTAAATTCTGCGATTGCTATGAAGCTTGTAAACTTTAAATTTTGTGCTTCATCCTTATAATATATGGCAAAAGGATGGATTGTGCATTGAGCGTTTGCCCAATTAAAACCTTGTATTGCGCCCAGAATAACAAAAGAGTAATTTTCAGAGAAGACAGCAATTATAATGCTGTCAGTTGCTTCCAAATTAATTTTAAGTTGTTTCAAGTAGTTACCTTGTTGCTCTGCAATAAAATTATGCGGAGATAATTCGCTTAATTTTTCTAAAAATGTTTCCACAAACTCTTCTGCATCCATTCGCATTGAATTTAGATGACAACGATCTGAATGCTTCTATTGTTTAAAGTCTAAGGAATCGATGTTTTCAAGAAAATTCATCAGGTCATTCTCCAGTATCTGCGTACCCGGGCAATGATCACAGATTTTCAACCAACATTTCTCTGTAGGATTTTCACAGAGTAATTTAAAAAACAAGTCAAGATACGTTTTGAAATGGTTAGGAATAAGTTTCTTAACCTTAAGGGTTTTAAACATTAATTTTACATTCTGATGATAAATGCATACGCAGACAGTTTCGTTGCACTTGAACCAGCCAGAATACAATTTTTTGGGCGGCTACTAGAAAACATTGAAAATCCAATTTAAAAAGTAGGATATTGCTCTTTGAAAATTAAACACGGTTCAGAAACGGTAAGTTCTTGATTTTCACATTCTAGATTCACTGCACTTGGAGTTGCTGGCTCGTTTTCTTTCTTGATAAAGCGATAAAGTCTGCAATAGCAGGTATTACAAAAGTCGGAATAGCTTTTATCCAACTTTGTTCTCCTTTCCACTGCATAACCATATAGTTTAGGAGTAGGTTTCCTGTAGCTTTTAATCTTAACATGGCAATTTGAGCAGTCGTGTTTCATTGTATTAAACGTTTCTTTAGTATGGTTTCAGTTCGGTTCACTCAATGTGGATTAATTCAAAATATGAGTTAAGTGTACTCAGTCGTGGTTTACGCTACAACTCAAATTTGGCATGAGTGTCCCTGCAATCCTTATAAGCACTCATGCTGAATTTGGACGCTAACGGACCATTGTGGCTCCAGTTATAGCGTAAACCATGGCTGAGTAAACCCTAGCAATGTTGGTCTCTGCTTTTAAACAATTTGAGGCTGATTTATAGTTCTTACATGTAATGGGGTCAGGATTGGACCAACCTCCCCTAATTTTGATGAGTACATTACTTCACAAATAAAACTATCATGAATTTATTAGGAATAAGTTTGATAACTTCAATGAAATGATTCCCGCAGTTATTTTGAAGTGATGGAAAATGATACTCATTCCATGTGTGTATAGGCAAAAAACTTGAAATTTTCAAAAAATTTAACTCAAAAACGGCTCGATGAACATTTGAGATTTTTTGATATGTTATGTAAAAATGTTTGAATTTTTATAAAAAAAATATAAAAATAAATAGTCGTTGTGGTCCAACATATTGAAAATCATAAAAAATAAATATATTGACCATTTTAGCAAATTTAAGTACATTAATTATTTTGATCAATATTTTAACTAAAAACAACAAGTAATAATCTTTCAATTTATATAAAAACAACGAAAATCGAACCAGTGGTTCAGAAGTTATGATTTTTTTTAAATAAAAAATTTCGAAAAATGTCGATTTTTCTGGTGACTCTATATCGAACATGGTCACCCTAATAAAAAATAAAAAAATACGGGTCTTATTATTTTCGATGAAGAACACACCAAGCGATTTTGAGCAAAATCGGACAACTTTTTTTTTCAACTCTATTCTTTTCCCGTGGAATCGCTGATGTACTAGAAAAATACAAGAGCGACTTATGAAAGCAAAAGTTTTGCGACAACATCCTCTCAGCTTGTATTTGACAAAAGATGTTTTTCATTCCATTCTTAATACTCTTTCATAACAAAATTTCAAGATAACTGATCAAAAAGATGTTTTTGGTGTTACTTGGGCAGGATGATCGATTCCATCCGAAGGAATTGAGACATTATTAATCAACTTTACTTTACTTACTTCACTGGTTAACCTGAACAGATCATCCATACGATCATTGAATAATCTAAATTTAGTTAAATTGAACCTATAAACCGAGTAATGCAGTCAATATGTACTGAAAATAGTCACACGTTATAAGCTTACTACTCTCAAAAGTAGAGTAATAATGATTTAACAAGAAAACCGTAGACCCCAGGTTAGGGACATACCTTTTTCTATGTTCCCTACTATGGCCTATTAGAGGGTGTTCCGATCAAAATTTGGTCGAACAGTAATGTGTGTGAGTCAATCAAAGTTTTTATTAATAAGTCAAATTCTTTTTCTTTTTCAAGTTCAGTTAATAAAGAATACAGGAGAAATATTCAGCTAAGCTCCCTTTTTACCGAATGCAAATTGTCTTTCGTTTAACACCTGCCATAAGATTTTGTACAGTCTCCTTGTCCACTTTATTCGCCGCAGAACGCCAGTTTGGCTTAAATTGTTTCTCGCTCACAACACCTTTTTGAGTCTTCTTAAGTATTCGCTTGACGATGGCCCAATATTGTTCGATTGGGCGGAGCTCTGGCGTGTTGGGAGCGTTCTTTGCTCTTGGGCACCACTTGAACGTTGTTGGCAGCATACAACTCCATGGCCTTTTTCCGTAATGGCAAGATGTCAAATCTGGCCAAAATAAAACGGAAGAATTGTGTCGAAAGGTAGTAGACGTTTTTGTAGGCACTCGCTCAGATAAATTTCCTGGTTGTCGGTTCCGGTCGCAATGCAAACGTTGCTCTTCAAGTCACCGGTACAGATGGCCTGCCGCACTAGATATTTCTTCGCGGACTTTGACAGTTTAATGTACTTGAAAATATCTGCCACCTTTCCCCGACCAGTTTCCGTATAAAATTCCTATCCAGGAAGCTGTTTAAAGTCTGCCTTGACGTACGTTTCATTGTCCTGTACCACGCAATCAAACTTCGTCAGCATCGTCGTGTGCAACTTTCGTGGTCGTGCTTTGGCCGACGTGTTTTGTTTATCGTCGCGATTTGGAGTCACCACTTTCTTGTAAGTCGACAATCCAGCTCGTTTTTTAGTTCTATCCACGGTTGAAGGCGCCACTCCCAGCTTCTTTGCGACATCTCGGACAGAGAGGTTGGGGTTTTGCTCGAAACAGCGAGCAACTCTTTTTGTCGTCACTGTGGCCTCCGGCTTTCGATTTCCCCCCGATCCAGCTTTCCTGGCTGTCGAAAAACGTTCACACTTTTAATACATTGGTAACAGTTGATTAGGCTACATTCAACATTTTCACCAACTTGGCGTGAGAGTTGTTTGGATTTTCGCCATGCACGTGCCAAATTTTGATGCGTTGCTTCGCATCCTTCGACGAAATTTTGATATCTGAAGTGCTAATCTCAAGATCAAAATAGAGACATGATTCTACGAGCACACATCTTCAAAATAAGGGGCCTGCAAAATTTTTTAATGCACGATGAAACGAAATACGTCAAGGTTAAGTCGACCAAATTTTAATCGAAACACCCTTTAGCAATTAGCGGAGTAGGTCAAAGCAGGAACCTTTCGGTACTGGTATCTTTGTTGTTGATTGATTGTTGTTTGATTCGCTATTTTATTTTGACACAATATTTGAGGGATTTAGGACCGAACGTGGGACCGGTGTGCTAGTACTTCCTGATCCAAAAAATATATTCATTTTCTTCATGACTATCCACCCGCTGACACTACCTATTGTGGTAGCTCTTAGCTATCTCACAACAAAATGCGTGTTAGTTTGCACGAACCGTTTTGTAGGAACCTGCACCAATAGTTCATAACCAGTTTTTTTTATTGCTTAAGGCTAAGTTAATTTTTGGCTGACCTGTATTCTGTTACGTACACGTTATCAAATTTAGGTTCCTTAGAATATCCAATTTTGTAGTAGATTCTATTTTAAGAGAGGTGTAAGTTTAATTAGGAAGTAATTTTTTTCAGATAATTCGTACCTTACCTAACAACAAATTTAATCTCAACAACAAAGCCCGATTCAAGGTAAATGTAGACGCATTCAAGTGATCATATGTCAAGAATTAAACAACATACACGGTTGATCGAAACGTCAAACAAAAGGGTATTAAAGGGTGTCCACGATGAAATTGCCATACACAAAATTGATTCGCAAAATTCGAGTTTTCATCCGATTGCCATCAAATTTTCAGGGATTGAGAAATAACTATTAAACTTCATTTTACCATTTTACTCGTATTTTATTTACAGTCCATACGCAAATGCCCGCACCTTGGCCTTAACCCCGGCCATAAGATTCTGCACAACCTGTGAATCAACCGTTTTTTTGCATGTAAACCCATACTTTCTTCAGTTCCTCGACTGTCTTCACTACCTTAGGTCGTTTAAGAAGGTGCTACTTCATAATCGCCCAGTACTTGTCGATGGGGCGGAGCTCCAGAGTGTTGGGAGGGTTGAACATTTTCGGCACGAAATTGACCTTATTGTCCGCATACCACTTCAGCACGTCCTTGGAGTAGTGGCATGAGGCCAAATCCGGCCAGAAGATTGTTGGGACGATGTGGGCCTTCAGGAGAGGAAGCAGCCGCTTCTGGAGGCACTCTGTTATGTACACCTGTCCGTTCATCGTGTCCTGGGTCACGAAAGGTGCACTCCGCTTCCGCACGTGCAGATGGCTTGCCAAACCAGGAATTTCTTCGCAAATTTGGACATCTTCTGAGTGCGGACATGCTCCGGAACGCTGAACTTGTCCGTGAAAAACAGGTTGCCGGGGATCTGTTTGAAGTCGGCCTTCACATATGTTTCGTCGTCCATGATGCAGCATTCAACTTTCGTCAGCATGTTGAGGTACAACTTCCTGGCACGGGTTTGGCGGACTTGTTCTGCTTCTCGTCGCGATTAGGGGCCTTTTGTACCTTGAACGTTCCGAAGCCCAGCCTTAGTTTTGGCCTTCTGGACAAAACTTCGGCTTAGGTGCAGCTTCTTAGCCACATCCTGAACGGAGGCTTTCGGATTTCGGTTGAAGGCCCCAACTACGCGGTTGTGATTTTTGGTGTTGTACGGAATACTTTTTCCTTCACTTCTGGACTTCCGATCGGTGGTCAACCGTTCCTTGAACCGCTTAATCACTCGCGACACCGTGGAATTCGCGATTCCCAACGTTTTAGGGATGGAACGATGCGAGAGATCCTTGTTCTCGCGATGAATGCGCAAGATTTTATCACGCACGAGCTGTTCTTTCGACTCCATTTCCGCGCGTTTTGATCACAGGACTTTAAAACTTGCAGGATGTAAATAATGAACTAAATCCACCCAAATTTTCATTAAATTCTACCCAACGGTTAAAAAGTTAGAGCAATTTCATAGTGTGGCAATTTCATCGTGGACACCCTTTACCCTTTTGCTATTTTTGAGACAGACCACGAAGGATGTTTGTGCACTATTATTTATTTTTTTCACAGCTAAGTTATGTTTTTCCTAGTAATTTTGGGCAGCTGATTTCAAATATGCTTTCCAAATTATCGTATTGGGTAACACTACCGAGATTTGGCCACTTTATGGCCCCCTGGAATATCTGAAACATTCGATAAAATGGTAAATTGATAAGTCTAGCCCTAAAGCAATGAGATTTTTTCATAAACCATGATTACATAAAATGTACTAAAAAAAATGTTATAAAATGAAAGTTTTGGAGAAATTTGTTAAACCAAGAGTCCAATCAAAAGTTGGAATTGTTCATAACGTGCTCCAGCATGATGGAGCAAATCTTTTCCAGAGCTAGTGCTGTGAGAATTTGAAGGACTATTTGGCCAAAGATGAGTGGCCTACAACTTTACCGGATCTACACATTTTTAAATGATCATACGTTTTGTCATAGGAAAACAAGCACAGGGCATCAACTTCAGTACAATTCAAAGCCGTAATCCAACAAACATGGGACGAACTGCGAATGGAAGTCGTACCTGTGGCCTGCGATGGGTTTCAGAAAGGGTTGAAGCTGGTTTAAAATGGGAGTTATTCCAAAACGCATGCAGTATTGTATCTGTGTGCCTTACAATCAATGTAATCAATAAAAAAAATCTGAATGTTCCCTAGGGAATAAATGTAGTATCAATTTACATAAGAATAAATTGGACACGGTGTAATTTTCCCAAAGCTGTAGGCATGACAAACTAACTGACGATCACCAGTTTGATGGCATGTATTTTTTTATAACAAAGGTTAATTAAGCATCCTGCAAATATTGTCTGCTCAATGGAAACAAGCATGCCAAGATTCGTTATATCAGTGCCAACATTAGATTAGGGCGAATCTACTTATGTAAACAATGGCTTTCGTAGTCATTTTCTCTTGAACAAAAGGTCACAAATACAAATTAAGCACTCTTTAAGGAAGAGAAGCTTTATCTCTATTGTCTGATAAATGCAATTTGAAGGAATTGTATCCAACTCCCGAGAAATTAGCCTACACAGCGTTTGTTTACAAAAGCAGATTCGCCCTTATCAAATGTTGGCGCTGATATTATAGCTCTCCTTTGTATTGATATTTCTCGTTGGTTAAGTAAATATCGGTGAAACCAAAACAGAACATAAATTATTATGTTTTGACTCTAGGGCTGTGTTCCAATTCGCGAATTAATTTTAATTTTCACTTAAACTTGATAGATGGGATATAATCGATTAAGTCTGCAACTCAAGCTGGCTTATTTCTGAAGGACGGGTGAAAGACACCCTGTCGAAGTGTGTTGATCAATAACATAGGTGTTTTAATAGATTAATCGATAGTTTTCCATCTGTCAAGTTTAAGTAAAAATGAAATTACTTTGCACAATGGAACACGACCTAGGAACTTTAGAAACACTCCTGAATGCACTGTACGAAACCATGTACACTCTTGAACTCGATGCGTTAACCCAACGAAAAAAAGTAGAAAACTGTTATACATACTGCGATTCATCAAACAAAATCTTTCCGTTACCTGTTTACCGAGCATAAATCCAGGCACTTACTCACCGACCTTTTCGCAATCCATCAAACTTAAATCTCACTCATTTGTTCATATTCACAGCGCTCAAACGGTGAGGTGAGGCATTTGCCCTTGGACACAAAACATAGAACCGCCGCAAGAAAACCGTCATCATCAGTACTCGGCATCCTGCGCTGTAAATCACCCGAATCACCACCTGGAAAACCTTCAAACTTGTTTGCCCTAGCTGTGAAAAGCTTAACTGTAAATTATGAAAATTTATTGGCTATTTATTCCGACGGTCGTCGATGCGATGCCACGTTGTCACCATCCATCCCTTTGGCGGTCGCGTCCGAACAGTGAACAGTGCGTAAATCTAGTCAAAATCACTTTACTACCCGATCCCACAACACCATCGATTACATTTACATCGACTCGACACTGCTGTCCGGGCTTCGATGATGACCGAGGATGTTACGACCGGAAAAATGAAAATTCCCCTCCAACGAGGTGACGCTCATGTTTTATGGACGGGAATAAAAGTAACATAAATCTCCAGCAAAGTGGCTGATAAAATTACCCAAACTTTATAGTATCTAATCAATTCGCTAGTCTGGCCTGGGCCTAACGTAATCCTACCAGACATAGTAAAGATGAATAGCAATGGGCGAATGTCACTGCAGTGCGGTGTTGTGACGCATGGCACGGGGGTCATTAAAAAAAAGGATAAAATACAACAACGTGATTGATTCCGGAGATTAATTCCGTCGGGTGAAATAAATCTCATGAATTAAAGAGGATTCTCCGAACAATAGACTCCACGTCGATGCGGAGGACAAGGAGAAGGTGGCTAAAAATGGGTGAGTAAAATTTCGATCTCGTCTCGACGATGTTCAGCGAGCAGCGAAGCGCTTTAATGTAAACGCCTTCAAGTATACTATTGATAGAGCTGTTGGGGAGGGTGTGCGGTAAACCGAGTTTTACCGGTTATTTTGCCTCGCAGTTTCATGGGACTGTTTGAAGCTTTATTGTTTTGTTTATATTGAATAACAAACCTACTGTGTGATATTTCTATGTTCAAGTAATTTTATGGAATTAAGTTTCCTATTTTAGTATGAAATAAGGTCTAAAGTTCCTCCGCCAGTAAAGGCATAGGGTAAGGCTGTGCTGTCACCCAATAACACTGATGCACAAATGGTACTGGCATCAAAAGATCTTATTTAATAGATGTGGAAGTGCTTTTTAAAACTCTCTGTAGGAAATTGTAGATTTATTAATTACATTAATTCATATTCAAACTGGCTTTCAGCCCGTAGTACTGTTGACGACTAAACATAAGCACATACAGTCAGCCTCAAAATTGAGCGTACATGTGTGATTCATCAAGAAATCTCCAAGTTTTTAAGAGTTATAAGTGAATAAAAGCAAATATCTTGTACACATGATATAAACAATCTTGTCAAATTTATTTTTAACTGGCTAAACAAAGTAAAATTCGCTGTTACAAAATAAAGCGCACAGTAGATTTTTTTTTTCAATCTATTAATGACACTTTACCACAGAGGACAGACATCCAGGCTCAAACATTTTTTCTCCAATTTACTGTGTAAACTTTTAAAAGCAAACCGTTTGAAAAAAAACAACGCCGCCTATTCTACGTTTCACCAAACAAAAGTTGACAGGCTATCAAATCTCAAGGTGAGCAAGTGGCGCCATCAACATACAATTCACCAAAACTAACGAAAACGAGTTGTAATTTTAAAATAGCAGTAACAGAAATTTACACACGGTGGGCACTCCAGCTTGGATGTCTGTTCTCTGTGACTTTACACCAGAAGGGTGCATTCGTGTCCTACGAAATTCTGAAATTCACGTATAATATTAATCCAATAAATCGTTCCCCACTGCACTGCGTTCCGCCTTTCTCAACCCTTATTCTTCAACTTCTCTACCTATCCTTCTGTTCCTTCGTTGGTTTGCTTCAACTTTTCCCGCTTCTTGCGATTGTTCTGCTCTTCTTATCTGTGTGGTTTTTTCTTCTTTGTGACATTTCTCCTTCCACTTTTGTTCTTCTGCTTCGCTTTTCTTCTTCTTCCGTTGTGCCTCCTTCAATTTTCTCTGCTTTTCATTTTTGTTTCCTCAATCCGCTTTGGTTTTCTTCTTCCGCCCCAAAATGTAGCTGGCTTATGCCAGCTAGCAAAATCGGTCTACTAGAGCGCTCCGGAATTAGGGTTTTGAAAACAAATGCCTTAAGCGCCACCTCAACAGAGGACCACTTGCCGTTTTGGGTGCCCGGCAATTCAAACCTCAGGTCGAGTTCAGATGAAACACAAATACATTGAATGAACTAGTAGACGGAAGATCTCGAATTTCCGGAAGGAACTAACTCAAAACCGTATCAAAACCTTACCAAGAGAAACCTTTCATCGAAACAAAAGCACGGGAAGCCTGTTCTCATCACAGGTCGAGTGCTATCCGAACACCTCGATCTCACACGCTTCAAGACAAGAGGGAGGGCTGAGTTTCCCAAGCAGCCCAACTTGGAGTACAACTAACCCGCAACCCCAGCTAATCCCAATTTTACATATATTACATGGATAGTGATTTCAAATGGTATAGTAATACGATTCTATGGTTCATTGGAGTCCTATTCACAAATTCAGATATCATGAACTTTAACATTAACGTCATCGAAATAATACCATTTTGTTTACTTCACCCAACTCACAATCATAAATACATAACATCACCGGCTCATTCAGCAATGAAGATACATTCCATATCTAACAATGGATACAAAATTCATTGTAAATTCACCTCACTGTTTGTCGTCAGATCGAACATCAAGGCTGTTCCTTGATACAAAATCTTTCTATGGTACAAACGTATACTCGAAAACATATCAGCAACACATATGATCATGCATCGTCTTCAATACCACAACATTGACTAGGAAGAGAGCACTCTCATATCTAATCTTAATTCAACATACGGCATATGTTGAACCAGTATCTGAAAATTCCACTTATATCATGTTTCTCACATCAAGCAATGAACTTGACTCACCGAAACGTGATGTAAATGAACAATTTCGCTTACGCTCATGAACACTGAATATTCTCATCGACAACTCGCAATGAACCACAGAAACGTCAAAACATTGTAATTGTGACGTGCTGAAAATTAGTGCTTAGTTTCAGTGGAAGAAACTTTTATTGATTTATTCCTCAAGAACTTGAAGGACAACGCTATATTTAAGTGAAGTGTAATGCAGCATTATTCAACACTTAAAATGGTATGTTTAGTTTTGAATTTCATCTGTTCTATATCCCATAGATAACAACAAAGCAATGGATGCAGCGACCCGAAACAACAACTACAGTCTCCATGGAGGGTGGACAAAATTGAAACGGCTTCTTTTTTAAGCAAAACTACTTGTAAGAGAAATTCTGCTGAGCTACGTTGTATTGCGGAAAAAGATAAGTTGATTTCCTGTTAAAGGTAAGAGATTGAGCAAATACTAACTATGTGGTTTTATTTTAGGTGACTACGTACTCAGACTGTTGGCACTGAAGTAGTTCTAGCGATGCATAGAACTTGAAAGCTAAGAGGCATAAATTTTTCCAGAAACGTCATGCAAAATGGCTTCGAGTTATCGTTGAAACCGTATTGAAAATACAAAAAAAATACTCCATAAGCACAGCATCTAGGTAAATAAAAAAATAACTAAACTTTTACATGAAAAAAAAACAAAAACTTAATATATAATTAACGCATCTACACGAATACCAGGGTTGTTACAACAGCGCGGATTTCGCGAATTTCGCGGATTTCGCGATTTTCGCGGATTTGGCGCGGATTTGATTGTAAAATTTGTTCTGGCGCGGATTTGGCGCGGATTTGTTCGTAAAAAAAATTTCTGGCGCGGATTTGGCGCGGATTTATACGTAAAATTTGTTCTGGCGCGAATTTGTTCCAAATTATTTCTATATACCAAAAATGAGTAAAATGGGCTAACAAAATGAGTAAACCAGAGCGTGTATATTTTCAGTGTCAGGGGTAATGCACAAAGCAGGCTGTCAAAATTGCCACTGCTGTGCTGCCAACACAAAAAAGCGAATAAAGATCTGCTGCGAGAGATCCGTCAAAACCTCATTCTTTTGGGCGCGCAACGAACTGAAGTCCGGTAGTGAAAGTGTGGAAGATTATCTCCATTTATTGTGTCGTTCCGGTCGTGTAAAGTTCGATTGAAGAATTGGTTGTAAGAATAACGCCATTCTATTGTTCTCTAACCGTGCAGTGAAGAACTTGTTTCCTTTTGTTCCAAGTAATTTCATAGTAATTAGTGTTGTGAAGTTTGGTTTTTTGTGCGTCAAAAATGGGTAATGTATTTTGCGATTGATTGTGATATTTAAAAAAAAATTCATTCGGAATATGACATCGTATGTTACAGTGCACTATGAAGCTCATCATTTTCGCTTAGATTTTTCGGTTCGTTTAATATTAGCTATTGCTGGTGAATGCTTCCTTTGAAAGAATCGATTATCCTAGTGCTAAGCCTTTGCATTCTGAACGCTGTATTTTTGAAAGAGTAGCTGAAAAAATAGGTTAGGTCCAGATCGCGAACTTAGCTATCCATAGAAGATAACATGATGCATTCTGCTGCGGATAGACAAGTGCACGATATGCACCTAACCTTATTTTTCATCTTCACGTTTAAAAATATAGCGTTCGGAATGAAAATATTTAACACAAGGATAATCGATTGTCTTCACATTTATACAGTTAAGTGATCCATTTTAGCAATGACTTAGCAATAGCAACATTTAACGCACCGATTTCTAAGCGAAAATTATGAGCCCCGTCGTGCACTTGTCTATTAATCAGATTTTGCAAAATTTTCTATTTTGCACAGTGAACTCACTGATAATAAGTTTGATCGTATATTCCACAGGCAAAACAAAGTTTGATGTGAATTGGCTTCTGCAGAAAGATGTGCATGGCCAAGTTTTCGGCGACTACATAGCATATGACGACAAAAATATGGCCACTATTACTGAAGTGTTTTGTCGATTGTGTAATAGAAAAAAATTACCTTGACAACAGAGGCATAACGGCATTAAAAGATCATGCCAGCAGCGGTAAGCATAAAAGTCAGGTCGCAATTCGAACCGCAAATCAACTAAGGCTAGTACCGTCAACTATAGCACCCCGAAATCGGAGAATCATGATAGTCTGAGGGAAACAACGTCAAATTCTTCCGTCCTTAAGGTACATATTATACATACCTCAATAGTTTCTAAATAAGTTTAAGCTGATTTTTTATTTATTTTCAGAGCTTGAATACTCTTCGATTGCATGTGATCAACGAACAAATCCTGGAGAAAGAAATACTTTGGACGCTCCATGTCGTCATGAAAAACATATCTTTTTATTCAGCGGGAACTGGTGGAAGCGTCCTGAAGATGATTGCTCCAAATGATCTGAAAGGATTCTCTCTGTCTCGTCAAAAAATGACTCATTTGGTAAACGAAGCAATTGGACCCTTTTTTTGGAAGACATCAAAGGTCAATTCTATTCAATTATGTTTGACGAGTATGAAGCGAGTAACAAACAAAAAGAATTGGCTATACTACTGAAGTACTTCTCAAAGAGGCTCCGAAAAATCAGCATCTTTCACCTCGAAAGCGTATTCCTTGGAAAAGCTACTGCAAACGTATTGCTGGAAAAAATACAAAAAGCACTAACAGATAATCAGATTAGCACCGATCGCTTAGTTATGGCTGGTCACGATGGTCCAAACGTCAACAAGTCGCTGTCTCGTAAATTCAACAATCAGTTGATTGCTGATCGTGGTTTCGGGATGATCAACAATGGAACCTGTGTTGTTCACATCATTCATAACGCTTTCAGGTAAATTAAAGGTTGGGTTACACGTAAATCATCAGTGAACAATGATTATTTTTATAAACTACTAGTTCATCCATCCAAACTAACAATTCGACAGACAATATTAGGTAACAACTACCTGAAAATCGGGAATACTCGGGACGCTTAATTTGCCATGGAAAAACCAGGAATTCATCCTGAGGTTTCCATTTTTGTTCAAAGAATTGGTTTCATAAAGAGTATGAAGAATTTCATTTTGTTGCGACGGTCCGATTTTTTTTCTTTATTTTTTATATAAAACACGAACGGATATTTCAAAATATAATAATCTGACTATTATTTTTTTTTAATACTGGGCCAAGAAAAGCTATTTTGATGATACTTTCAGAAATACTAGTAGAGATCCCATAACTGAAAATTGAGTTATGATTAAGAACCATGAATTTCCAACGGTTAAGGTGTAGGTTAATGAATTTCCGTTACTCCGACATGCATCCATTCAAGCCACACCTGAATTTAATAGCATCGTTGTATTGGTAATATCGGCAAGCCATGCATAATTCCCAAAACTCGAAATATTGTAATCGTTCAAACTGCATTATTGTTATTATGATTATTGTAATCATTATAACCATTGTTCAAATTATGATTATTTTGTTTATCATGATTATCATGATTCTTTTTATTCTTATGATTCTTACACTAGTGCAAAAACCCTTTTAATTTTCATTAAATAACCTTATGAAAATTGGCCACAAGAAAACGGTTTGAATTTCATAACATTACCTTATGAAATGCTATGATTGTTGTCACAATGGCTTCTAATGGTTGATGTCAACCATATATGTTTCATCCCATAACCTTATGAAATTCATTTGTTAATGCAATGGATCTCATGTGCATTGGTTATAAAAATCTTGACTGTAGTATGTTTTTTTTGTAGTTTTTAAATGAATTTAATCAAATGTTCTCATAAGAAATCCCAATTATAAATGTGTGGTTATGAAATAAAAGCCAATAACAGCCATCTAATTGTACGCCCGCAGTACAATTACTGTTTATTGATCAAGAATAAAGTTCCACACGATACATCGCTTACATTTACGAAGCAGATCATCCAAAGGAAGCATTGAAGTTACCTACCCGAAAAGGGCTTTTGAAAAACTAACTCTAATTTACACTGTTTAAATGTGGATTTGAATTAAAAAAAAGTATGAACTGAACGAGTTGCTGGTCGGAGACGGAATGATTATTTTATTCAATTCTATTACTTACAATGCTAAGTTCTTGAAATGCTAGCTGCTGATCAAATCAAGTTCCTCCGTCCGTTGGATCTATCGGTGTTGTTATCTTCGTTTTGTTGCAGTGGTCATCGTCTTTGCCGTCGTGGTGAAAATCGTTGAAAGTGCAATTGCATTCCTGATAAAGCTCGCTAAATGACATTTCAGGTGCTCTTGCCGTTGGGGAAAATGTCGAAGAAGTTAGAAATGATGATGCGGCTTTATATAGGCGGGTGGTGGTGGCTTTCAATTGAATAATTTTAATGATTCCGCTAGCTCTTGTTGTTGTTGTTGTTGTTGTTGTTGTTGTTTTCCAGCTAGTTGGTATTTCAACTCTTGGGCATGTGAATGAGGGGGATTGGTAATTTATGTATCAAACTTTACCTAATTTATGGTTTCCAGTCGTTTATTTGCTGCAGCCTGTTTTACTATCCGCGTTCGATCCACGTATTCAGGTCGAAGAAATCGGGATCTCGGGATCCAAATTCTTCAAGAGTAACCAAAACAATAGTTTAGGCGCGCTTTTTACTATTTCATACATATGCCTTATGATTATTATTGATTAGTCATAAAATTCATAAGGTGGTTTATGGAATTGATAAAAACGACTTGCGAAAATCATTACGATAAACTGAGAAAACCTTAGGTAAACACGACGATTTCATAAGGACCATATGGAATCAAAAGACAAGGGGCTCATACAGTTTCATAAGGCAAATTTTATGAAATTCGATATGTTTTTTACATCAGTGTATGATTATTATGATCAAAATAATTATATAAATTGATGTGATTATTGTGATTATTATGAATATGATGATTATTATGACTATGATGATTATTATGAAAATTATTAATATTTTTATTATGATGATTATTATGACTACTATGTATATTCAGATTATTATGATTATGGTTATTATAATTATTATTATTATTATTATTATTATTATTATTATTATTATTATCAATATTATTATTATTATTATTATTATTATTATTATTATTATTATTATTATTATTATTATTATGGTTATTACGATTATAATCATCATGACGATTGTGAATATAATGATTATTATGAGTATTAAAATTATAAAGATTATTATGAGAATTAAGATTATTGCGATTATTATAATTATGATTATAATAATGAACATTATGATTATTTTGATTATTATGAACATAATGATTATCATGCTTATGATTATTTTGATCATTATGATTATTATGCTCATTAATATGATTGTTATGATAATAATGCTTATGCCTATTAATTTAATTTAATAATCGCAATCTTAGTCATAATCATAATAATCATTATCATATCGTTATTTATAGTAATTATGATAATCAAAAAAATCATAATAATTCTCATCATAATAATCTTAATAATAATAACAATTCTTATAACCATACTGAACATAGTTATCATAATTGATAACGATGTTCATTATGATTATAAGAATTGTTATTATTATGATGATTATTATGAAGATGATTATTATGATTATTTTGATTATTATAATTTTATGAATAATAAATCATGATAATCATACATATCATCATAATCATAATATTTATCATAATCTAATTCTTATAATTCATAAGAAAGTTAATGAGCATAATGATCTTATTAATTAATAATAATCTTTTTAATAATAATCGTAGTAATCATAATAATCTTTATAGCAATTAAAAGCATTATTGTCCGAATGACCATAATAATCACAATATATCTAATAATCGTAATAGTTGTGATATTCTTAATTACCATAATAATCATCAAAAATCGCAATAATAATATGAGTCATAATAATCAATAAAATCATAATAAGCATATAAATCATAACAGTCATAAATTATCATAGTTAAGTTATCATAATTTTCATTATAATCGTTAGAATCATAAAAATCATAATCAACATAATAATCAAAATAATAATTGAACCCAGAAAAATCCTTATAATCACTACAATCAAAATGATCATAATAATGAGAATTATAATCATAATCATAATTATCATAATAATCATTATATTCATAATTTACATAATAATCATTCTCGTTATAACGATTATTATAATTAGTCTAAAAACTATGATAATAATTTCTGTAATCATTAGTATAATTATTTTGATTACTCTGATTATAATCAGAATAATCAAAATAATTATACTAATGATTACAGAAATTATTATCATAGTTTTTAAACTAATTATAATAATCATTATAATCAAAATAAATATCTTCTTCTCTTATTGTTTTTAAATTATATTCAGAATAATCACAATATTCAAAATATATTTTTATATAATCATAATTTTCTATAATCATTGTAATGGAAATGACCAAAATAATCAGAACAATCATATTTATCATTACAGTTATAGATCTCATAATGATTATAATAATTATCATAATCATAACTAACATAATAATCATAATAGTCATTATAATCATTATAATCAGAATAATCAATATAAAAAATTATCATCATCTTCATACTAATCATTATAATCAAAATAATCATATTAATAATTAAACCAAAATAATCGAAATATTAAAATCAATCATATCAATCATTATAATCATAATTATCATAATTATTATAGTAATCATAATAATTGTTCAATTATTATGATTATTACGATTATTAAGATTATTATGAATAATAATACGAATGAAAAGTATGGTAACTATTGTTATAATGGTTATTCAGATTATTATGATTACTATAATCATTGTGATAATTATGATTATAATGATTGAAATGATTGTTTTTAATATGTATTTCGATTATTGTGGTTTAATTAATAATCTGATTATTTTGATTATAATGATTATATTGATAAGTACGAAGATTATGATAGTTTTTTATATTGATTATTCTGATTATAATGATTATTATAATTATAAAAAATTATCAATTGATTATTATGATAATTATGATAAGAATAAAAATTATGATAATTATGATTATGATTATTATTATAACTATCATGATCATTATGATCATAATGCTTATTATGATTATTTCGATGTTTATGATATTTCTGAATATTAGTATGATGAATATGAAAATTATGATAATTATGATTGTACAAACTATATTATTATAATGATAATTCTGATTCAAGTGATTATTATGATAATTGTGATTGTAATGATTATTTTGATCGTTTTCATTACCATAATAACAGTGATTATTATGATTAAGTTGCATATTCTAATTTTTGTGATTTTTATTCTTTCATATAAAAAGAGAAGATACTCATTCTGATTATAATTACTAAAAATAATCATGATCATTACGATTATTCTGATTATAAGGATATTATAATGAATTTGAAAATTATGATAGTAATGATTGTAATAATTAGTATGATTATTATTATGTTGAAGGAGATGTTCGCTCATCACCATGAGGCACCAAGAGTGAACAACAATGTTTTTGGCTAGAATTGAAAGATATGAAGAGAAAGTTTTTGATAGTTCCGCTAGTGTGCGGCAGGCTTGGAAACATAGCAGATGTTTTAGGAAAATTGAGCGAAAAGGGCATGTGTACAGTGGTACTCGAACCAACGACATTTTTGCCTAACATCCCACTGCGGGGTAGGTTAAAGCACGGACTAAATCCGCCACTTCAACAGGCAAAAATGTCCGGTTGGAAGACGCTCATGTACCACTGTGGCTTGTATAGTTATTCTAGCGATCTATTGTGTGCACTCTGTTTACTGATGCGCACATG
>JASCZW010006659.1:0-85000 GCA_034211315.2 Aedes japonicus
AACATCCATGAGATACGAAGAGGAGATCACTTCTTCCTGGGATCATGTATATCCAGTCTCCCTGTGCTCTTCATCGATAATCAATAGTTCGTTTTTTCGTTAATCTTTAGACTTTTACCCATACATCATTGTTTCAATTTTTAAATTGTGTTGACATGAAAATTTGTTGTTAGAAAAACTTATTTTCCTTTCAAGTGCCCATCTCGCAATGTATGGCGAACTTTTAGACAATTATATTGCCTTCATTAAAAAAAAGTCGTCCAATTCTAAGATAGCCATTTTTTTGCAAAATGACCTTAAATTTTAAAATATTTTTTTTTTGCGTGTAAGAATCGATTTTACGATTTAGTAATAAAAGTAACGACAATTTTCTAAAAGTCACCCATTCACCACTTTTTTGTTATTCTTTTTCCTTTTTGAGTTATGTTGATATAAAAAAAATCGATCGATAAATTTAACCCCTTTTCAAATGGCAGTCTAGTTGAAAAAACAAAGTATGCAAAGTTGCCTGAAAAGACATAGTCAACCTACCCACAAATTTGATTCTGAGAGGGTGCTGCCAATTACAAAGACGAGTTGGCGTGAAATGCGTCTATATTCAAATAATGTGGACTTTTATAAAACTTATGCAAATGCAATAAAAAAAAAGTTTGGCATCCTTGAAATGTAATAGCTAAATATTTAAAGAAGAAGTTTAAAGTGTTGAAATTTGAAATTAATTTACTATGGCTGAACCTTATTTTAGAAATGATGAGTAGAATGTTAAAACTTCGTTAAAATTTATTAAAAAAAATGGTATTTGTATATTTTTTTAATTTGTCACATATAAGAGAATTTTCAACAAGAAAAAAACTTTGAGACCCTTCAGAAGTATTTACTTGCCAGATTCAAGAGGAAAATTGAGTCTTTTTTTAACAAGGTAATGTGAATCAAACGAGGCATGAATGAAAAAATAAAATATTATACCTTATTCATAGTTTTGCTAAGTGTTTTCAGTCAAAGTATTTTTTTCGGAATAAAAAATTCAATGTCTTTAAAGTTTTCCTTTGATATCATTTTAATCGGAACAATAACTTTTTGAAAAATAAAATGCTTGTTTCTTTAAAAGCCCATTTGAAAAGTTATTCTTGAGTAAACAAATATGTTCAACGAAAAAATAAATCTTCTGTGGTACTTGCTAGATCATAAACAAATTAATTCCTTTCAAAAATATTCGAGCTAAGCATTACATTTATCTGGCTCTTTGAGTTGGAAATGCTCTATTGATCCTTCTAGCGAAACCAGAGTTACCAAACAAAAGTTTACAAAATATGTTGCAATTGTTAAAAACATGAACGAATACTTAATCAGCAAGCTGGCCTGTCGATAAAATAGACCCTTAATGTAAAAAATAATTAACCCAGCATCATGTATTAAATCTAGTGCTAATATGAAGAGCAGCGATAATGCCTGGTAGATGACTATGCTATTGTTATTCTTGAAAAAGTTCTTGCATAATGAGACAGATTACACACCTGTAGATGAGAGAGAGAGAAAATAAAACCTTCAAAGTTTGCGATATATTATATTTATATCAATAATGAAGTCATTCATAAGTGCCTTGAATTCATAAAATAAGATAAAGGTTCTTTCTTGATGAAAGACCTTCATATATCAGATCACAGTATCCGACGAATCCTAAAAAAGCGGCTGACGAAGTCATACAAGATCCAAAAAGTACAGGATCTTGAAATCAAGAAAAAGAAGGAACGAATAACAAGAGACAAAGCATACCCTGCGGATGGAAACAGAAGCAACGTTTGAACATATATACATATATACTTGATGCTTTGGGAGGCGTATTGAAACGAAATGCTGCGAAAGCCAGTTTGCAAGATCATCACATAACAACGGCCGAAGAACTTTATTCATGGGCTATTTCTAAGCCAGACTCGAAAATACACTATCAATTTTTTTCGGAATCCGACTATAATAAAATGGAAAGAAAATTAAAAAATCGTTACACACGTGTGAAGCAAATTTCAGGGACTCAGTCATTCCATAGTTTTAAGCCTCAAAACGAAGAGTATATTATTGTGAAACAAAATTCATTTTCAACGGAAGAAAAATGTATAAAATTGTTATGAAAAAACTTAATAAATAAAAATAAATGTATAAAAGTGTTTTTCTTATTTTTTAACATGTTCATCATGTCGCGCGGCTTTAAAGTGTTTTTTTCTTGGAACTTACACTAAGCAAAAATATTTGAAATTTTAAAGCCTTATTTATTTGAAAAGGTAATCGTCAAAAAATAGCAATTGGTCTGTGTGGTTAACGGAAAGCCTTAAAGACTGATTCGAATGTTATACTAAGTTTGTAAGTAACTCATAGATTTCATCAGTCATAGGTTTGATTGGATGGAGACGCATGGTAATCTACCATGCATCTTCATCGTTTCTACAGGCGGGTGATGTATAAAATGAAGAGTAATGATTTATTATTTAAAAAATTGTATCTCCAAAACGACACGCAGAACATCTCCAATTTTTTGATATGTTATGTAAAATTGAATGCTCTTTCATTTAAAAATAATAAAACAAGGAGTCGTTGAGGCCCCTCGCAGTAAAATTCAAGAAAAACTATTTGTTTTGTATTTTTTTCATACAAAAATTGATATATTCAAAGGTTTCGTATTTTTGCTTGGAAATTCAAAGAAATACCAATACAATGGCCAAAAATGACTAAAATCGGTTAAACGGTTTAGGAGTTATAAATTTTTGAAAATTGAAGATTTTGAAAAATCACGGTCCAGTCTAATAACGAAATAAAAAAATACGGGTCTAATATTTTTCGATGTTGAACAATCCTACCGAATATTATAAAATTCTGAGAGATCGTATAACTTTTTTCATGGAATTGCTGTATATATATATATATATATATATATATATATATATATATATATATATATATATGTATATATATATATATATATATATATATATATATATATATTTACGAACGAAAACCTCTTACTTTTTAACAATTCGCAATCAAGCAAAATTATAATATATATATATATATATATATATATATATATATATATATATATATATATATATATATATATATATATATGTTATATATATATATATATATATATATATATATATATATATATATATATATATTTACGAACGAAAACCTCTTACTTTTTAACAATTCGCAATCAAGCAAAATTATAAAGTTTGGTTGACACAAATATCCCGAAGAAGTTTCGACTATTTGATGGCCACTCGAAGACGAAAACCTGCTTCAGCGCTGGTTTGAGTCGAAATTACCAATAACGGTCGACCTCCATAAGTTTTTGGCCCTAAGGCGGTGAAAATCCTTCAATAAACCTATCGTGAATTGGTTCTACAAAATAATGTTGAGACGTGGGCACAAGCTCATTTTGGTTCAACACCTTTGTTTCCCAATAGGACTCCTCAGCGGCTCATGAATTGAAACAAACTCAACTGTGGACTGCTGAACATTTTTCAGAATTCGTTTCTAGCGCGGAGTGGCCAGCGAAATCGCCTGACTTGAATCCAATGGACTTTTCCAGTATCTGCTCTAGAAAACACAAAAATTCTGAAAACCAGAAGAGACAGCTGGACGGGATTTTATTCTAGAAAAACGCGGGTAACCCCAGCGTAGTGGTAAACATCCATGCCTCTCACGCCAAAGTCACGAGTTAGAATCTCACCTCCGGACAAGTTACGAAAATTTACGGCTGAAAATCTCAATAATCAAGGAATTAAAAAAAATAAAATACTAGGACAGCATCTGCGAGCAGCATTTTATGCGTTTTTTATCGTTCCTCTCCTCTTAACCCATTTCCGTCCGCTGTTGCGTATACGCAACAAATTAGTTTGTTCGAAAGGTATATCCTTTGGCTATCTTACTGACTGTGTTCACACACACCAATAGAAAAAAAACTCACAAATTGCATTGTATGAGTTGGTACATGTCTTATGGACACAATTTCAATCATAAACTAGAAGTTACTGGTTATATTTTTTGTCGTTTCACAATGGGAATATTTTCACAAAAGGCCAAATATTATTTGTAGCTAGTTAACCATCCATTAAGGTGTGGCTGAATGTGTACCATTTGAGCTTAAAATGTATGTTGCATTCTATTTGTCGAGCAATGCGCCAGTGTTGCGTATACGCAACATGCTGTCACGGTGTTCCTAACCGTCAAAAAAAACCTCTAAAAATGCTAAATTTCATTAATGCATCCACAAGACTTATATTTTGATACGATATCGTCGAAAAAAATGTTTTGTGGAAAACGGTGAAAATGGGTTAATCGATGATTTTTCAAACAGTGAACTGTGTCAAGTGAATTGGTGGGAATCTATATATATATAAATGAAATGCTGTCCGTTCGTGACAGCATAACTCACGAACGACTCAATAGAATTACTTGATTTCTTTTTCATTTGATTCGTCTTGAATTCCAACAGGTTTTTAAAATAAAAAATGTGCGAAATTTTTTCGGGAAAGTAAAAAAAATCATTTAAATTAAATTTTCACTTTGCATGGAAATATCATAATAGAAAACAACAACACCATCCATCGAGTTGGAAGGAGAAACCGTTGGAAATTTTTATAATGGCGTCTTAATTAACAAAAAAAGGACGTTAGTGGAGCGAATCTCTCATTGTTATTTAGGACTTTTTGAAAAATTATGCGAAAAACGATAATACACTGGAGTCGTTTATTATGCGAGTTTTTGTTTACGTGGTGTTCAGAATTCACGCGAGGAGATACTGTTCACTTAGATTTTGTCATTAACGCGTTTAAATAATCACTTTTGTTGCTTCTTACGAGGTTTTCGTAAATTACGGGTTTGTACGTGAATTCTAGGAGCTACTCAGTTGTTTTTAAGGATTTTTTTTTCAGCGCACTCATTCCTGCGTAAAAAGCAACCTCACCCAAGTAACATTGCCAAAACCATCCAGCTTTACTAAGTTTTATTTAAGTTTTATGAAAGCCACCAGAAATCAATTCGGTTTTATTATGGCAGCAAGAGATGCCAATAGGTTTCAAATTTTAGTCAGGTTTATAAGAACCTAAACAGCTTTTTTACAACAATCTTAAAACCTTAACTTCTAAAATTTTATCCCTATCAAATTTTTATTTTGACTTTGTAAAATCATAAAATGCTGTTTTGAAATACCGTTTTAAGACTCATTCATATTATCTTATTATGGTCAGTTGAAAAAGCATTTTAAAACCATTTTGCTTCCAGTAAATGCATTAAACGGCTAATTGGCAATTTGAAAAGCTTCCAAGCGACCAGATAGTTTTATAGTAACCATTGCTAAAACTGTGATTTCTTGCAATCACCATATTGGAATGAATGAAATAATTGAAATGTGGAAAAAAAAACTAAATTTTAAATGTCATACAATTGAACTGTAGATCTAAGGCAAATTTCGGTATTCGTTCAGATAACCTTATTGAATTCCATCAGTTTTCAGAAGTTTCTTGATTAATTTATCGAATATATTTCTTTAAATTTTGTTTTTGATGTTGTAAACTCGCATAATTTCCGAGGCGCATTAATTTTCAGCTCTTATCATGCCAATATTCACCATACAATTAAATGCGCATATGATTTGGAGCATGATATGCTAAACAAAAAAACTCAATTTGTTTTACATATTTTGCTTTCAAACATAATTTTCCGCAACACTTGAGCTTTTTTCTTAGCCATTATTTACTGTTGAATGAATCAGAAGAGCAGAGAATCGAACAAAGCAGAACAACAAAAACCAACCACGATATCGCCGTGAATTTTGACAGCTGTGGCCATTCGGCATTATCTTTCATAATAACATCTTTCACTAGAACATTTTCAAAATCTTTATGGTCTTGGAAAGGTTTTATTAATTTGTTCTCACAACCGTCTAAAGAGTGGGCCACTTTGGACACATTTCGGCTTTAAAGATGCATAGAGGAGGTGTTGGTGGACAAAACAGTTTTGAATGTAGTTTCATCAACAAAGCCGGGAGGAGCGCTATACGGCTGGAATAGAACTGAAATTGTTACTTGGGCAGTGTAAACGTGTAGGTTCACGTATAAATTGAAACGTTTGTTTGGGTGATATCTCGCAGCGAGATGTAAATAGGAGTGAAGTTCGATGGAGAATGAGAGTATTAGTTTTTGTATTCTATGTTGATCTGACAGGTGTATAATAACATTTTTGTTTATATTGGTATCGTTCACTGTTTATATTAATATTGCATCAGGAAAGTGAAAACGAACATATTACTAGAAATTTAGAAGAAACTAATTATGTTGCAATTTCAATTTCAATTAGTATTATTGTGCAATGCCTCCTACTAGACGAAGTAATATTGGTCGCTGCAGCCGCACGACTGTTAGCGCAGCAAAATCTTGAATGAGACGTTCTGCATGCAACTCAAAATGACTTGAATCGACAACGAATGGCACGAGCTCGACCGAATGTTGGATCAAGAAGAGAGAGCAGGTCGAAATGCAAGCGATAGAAAGAAGCGTAAGCGGGAAGCATCAGAAAGATCTGGTGACAATCGTACCCAAAATAACATCACTAAACGACTACGACAGCAAACCTACATTCCGCAAAATCTTCAACGTGCATTTCAATATGATCCTTTGATTAATTTCAGTGCGGATATATCAATCGCCATTGAATCAATGAGTGAAGTTTGTTCTCATTGTTATGCATTGTAGCTCCCAAATGAAACACCAAATGAATTGTGTTGTGCAAGTGGCAAAGTTAAAGTAAGGCCACTAAATCCACCACCAGAGCGTTTGCGCTCATTGGTGTCTGAATCAGAAAGTGATTCTAAACATATTCTGCAGAACATCCAGAGTTATAATGGTTGTTTTCAAATGACTTCGTTTGGGGCAACGAACATAATAAGAGAACAGTTCATGCCAACACCTATGGTAATATCTATAATGTTCTATAAGTTTTCTTGGACAATAAACCTTACCTTACAGCAACACATTTTGATTAAATCATCACACAACAGTAAGAAATAAACTCTAAATAAATGGAATTAATACTTATTGCAAATAAACTTTTTCGTTTATAACTCCTTCTCCAATTTTCCATTAAGTAATTTAATTATGGGCAGGACAACGTCTGCCGGGCCAGCTAGTTGTAAATAAAAAGGGTAAAGTTTTGTTGAATTAACACTTTTTATTCAGTGTAGCAGCTCAATTTTTTTTAGTCAATTCATTGATTTGTTAGGCTCAGGCTTGCGTAACACTTTGTGGAACCGATATTCAATATTGTAATTAACAATGTTTTACTTTTCAATTTTAGTAAAGTGGGGTGCCAATCACTCGTGGCTTGCTCGAGGTTAATGGGTTGCATTATCGATTGGAAAGGGTTAGGTAGGTAAATTATGATGTAGAAGGAGATGTTCGCCTATCACGATGATTGGTATCATATTGAGTGGTAAATTATTTCAGGTATTAGTTGCTTCTCATGGTTGCGACATCTACCAAACCCTCGGTCCCTATAGTCCCTTTCAGGGACTAAGCCGCAGATGGGTGACCACAGCTTGCTGGGCAGGTACAAGTAGCACGGAAACACAAGGATAATATAACTGGGACACAATGGCAGGGAATTTACTAAAATGGAAGGAAGGGGGATGCTGACGTTACACTCTTAGATCAGAGAAACAAAGGAATTCGTAAATCTCTTGCATGTAGGCAAGATCACAGATTCCGAAAACATCTCTTACCTCGCGGAAGGGTTGTCTACCTCGGGCCACTAGGGTATCCAATAGTCGTGCTCTGGAGGCATCATTATCCGGACAATGCCAAACTATGTAGCAGTTCAATTGCCGGCTTCTGTACAAAGGTTTCTCATTTTTAGCCAGTAAAATGGCAGTTACAAAGCCTAACTACTATGTAAATTCGTTTATTTTCATTTACAAAACATTGACTTCCATACACTCAAAAAATTATCATACGATTTGAACTATGAACCACAAAGCAAGGGTTCAAGACTCATTCCATACGAAATGGTATAAAATGATTATTGTTGCATTGGTCGAGAAAAAGATGCCTCTTATCCATTTTTAATTGACATTACTTATCAAGCGTGTATAGTCTCGTGGTATTATGGCTCGTCTCAGGATCTCGAGGCTCATGGTTCGAATCCCGATTGCAACTTTTTTTCCCGTGAGTAAAATTTCCAAACAATCGTCCTATGAGCTTCTTTCCATTAGAGAATTGTATGCAATTTGCAATAATATCTTCTGGCAAATTTCCATACGATACTTCTATGAATTCCTCTCGATCTGTTCGATACAAGTTTATTGCACATGTCTGGGTTCAATTAAATTATTCTCATCAGTACAAATTGTACCAATTGATTTGTA
Source organism: Aedes japonicus (assembly GCA_034211315.2). Classification (NCBI taxonomy): domain Eukaryota; kingdom Metazoa; phylum Arthropoda; class Insecta; order Diptera; family Culicidae; genus Aedes; species Aedes japonicus. Next base: position 8,417 of record JASCZW010006659.1, read on the forward strand.
ATTGAGTTCAGTTCTCCAGTCCTAGTATCTTTAACCAGTTTATAACGAATGCGCTGCTGGGTCATCGAGACTAAAAAACTGAGTTTGCTCGATGTATTGAGCCATATAGCCGATACAGTTGGGTCAGCCATTGAGAGTTTGGCAAAATAAAACTATTCTTATCAATCGAAAATGAGTGTCTAAGGTATTCACCGATCCAGAATTTCTTGGCTTTATTAACGTAGAATTAAAGATTTTACCTAAATATATAAATCAGTTCTATTATATGCAAGATAGTTGAGAAATCTAGTAGGGAGTGAGGCATTCGCTGTGTTAGTAGGAGACCCCATTTGACTAACGCAAACTTGGCACAGGCTTATAAAGCTCTCAAATAACGAGTGGAAGTGGAAGTATTCTAGAGCAAAAGGTTGAATGCCTGCAATAAGTGTGCGATAAGTAGTAAGCTTGAATTAGACGAAAAAAAGTAGAACTGCGCTTTTTGTGAAGTGGTAATTCCTCTCACCAGAATAATTGATTTAGTTGTAGGTGAAAGTGTAGGCCCTCAAACCAAGAAAAAGTAATCAATGTTGGCCCCCATTGTTTGTGATTGTGATGAATAATTGATGATATTGATAAAATAATTGCTTTGAATTTGGTAAAACCTTAATGTTTCTCAATATTTAATTATAATATAGAGGCTGTCAACTAGTGTACATAATAAAAAGGTTGAATAATTGAACCACCAAGCACCACTTTTTAGTATTGGTTATTATGTTTCGGCAAGCAAGTCGTTTCAAGTATCAGCCTACTATGAACCACCGCAAACTCATTGGCTCACTGCCCTCGTTGGCATGGATGCATGGAGGCGGAGAAGAAGGACTCGTTTTCTTGGTTACTTCGTATGTTTACGCATTCTTACTTCATAAAGCATGCTTTGGTTTAATGGAAGTGTAAATGAGATTGAATAAAAGGAACACGTGCGTATAAAATTTCAATGAGCGTTTTATGTGGCCTCTTTTGTGCTGTTATGAATGGGTGTGTAATTTAGAAGGGATCGAAACACAATTTGTTGCAAAATGGGCAATGACGGAACTCTGGTAAATTGTTCTAGTAACATTTTTTCAAGTGCAAGTAAGGGATAGAATTTCACATCAATCGAAGCAATCGCAGCATGATTGCGGAGATCACGAATGCGGAGATCACGCATTAATCATATATAATTAATATTTTTACTGCATTTTTTAACGAATTGAACGATTAAACGGCTTGAAACGGTGCAGTCGTTAAAGGCATCGAATTACCAACCTTGTGCGGCGCGATCGACTCCTAGTTCCTAGAGTATCATTATGCTTTTCACACATTATACAAAATTATGTATTGGCATTACAATTGCAAGATGTAGAAGTGCATTTAGAATACGACGTTAAGAGCTAGCAAAACGTTTGTTTTGAGCTCATAAACAGCCTTAGAAGATTGTGCTTATGGAAAAATATTACGCTGATATATAGGCAGAAAATTGTAAAATATTAATACAAATGAACCGCGAACCGTGAAATTATAACGCAACATTCATGCTAGCTACACACTCAAATTATTTTACAGAAATCTGTAAAGTTTTACCGAATTCTCAACAGCTGAACGTTTGGTAATCCAATTTTACGGATTTCGGTAAAATTTTACCGAGATCCGGTAAATTTTTTACAGATATCTGTAAAATTTCACCGAAATCCGTAAAAAAGGATTACCGAACGTTCAGCTGTTGAGAATTCGGTAAAACTTTACAGATTTCTGTAAAAAAATCTAAGTGTGTATATTTCCCTGTTTTCGATTCTAAACTCAATATAGTTGTTAAAATGTTCGAACAAAATTACGTCATTACTCTTACCAGAAACACTAACACCACATGTCATTACTGTTGAAATAACTTAGAAATATCAACATACTTAGATTTTTCAGAGCTATCTGTAATTTTTTTTTTCGAATTCTCAACAGCTGAACGTAGATTACCGAACATTCAGCTGCTGAGAATTCGGTAAAATTTTACAGATTTCTGTACAATAATCTAAGTGTGTAAAATTGATTACGTGTTCCGAGACTGAAAAGCTGATTGAAATTAATTTCGCCTAAAATTTATGTCAATGCTGATTTTAGCATATTTTTATCTCTTCTTCATTTCCTTCTTCTTCCTTTTCCATGTTAAGTTTGGTGATGAGCGAACATTTCCTTCTACATGTTAAGTTAATTGATTATTATTATACGCATCTTACCTGCTCTCAACTGTGTGAGTTAGTACTTCCAGCGTGTTTGATTGATTTCGTTCATTCAATTACAGTCATACCTCGATATAACGTAACTCAATTTTTATTTTCGTTACGTTATATCGAAGTTACGTTATATCGAAGCAAAATTTTGTTTCCAAGAATATTTGTTGTAGCTTTTTTTCTTTAAAAGAATTAACGCAAAATCAATGTTATTCACCCAGCAGGGTGTTCCAGCCCTTCTTACACATATTTTTTCAATTTCTTCCAATAAATTTTTTATTTTAAATTTTATTGTTTCTTAAATTTTTTTAATTTTTTTAATATATGTTTTTCTCATATTATCTTTTTATCTTAGAATATTACTTTTACCAGTATTCTTTTAATGTTGCATAAATAAAGGTGAACCAACGTTTGATTTCAGCTTATTTCAGACTACCCCCCCTGCGCGAATAAAAAGTCAAAATGGTCCATGGTTGCCAGTAAGCATCAATTTTCGATTGTAGTTATGATAGATGTGTTAAAGCACATAAACACGTTCCTATCTGCCGCAGCGAGAACTGTGTAGTCAGTGGCCAGTTTTCTCTTACGCGTATCTGATTAAAATATCGAATCCATTTAAGACTGCTTCATCCGACACGTTCACATATTCGTCATCATCTGCAAAATTCGAAGATTGTGATACTTCTTTCTGCGTTGACATTAACTGCATTGTGTCGTCACCGTCATATGAAATGTCTTCATCAGCATCTTTGTGAAAAACACTTGCGATGATCTCATCATCGTCCAGCGCTTCGAAATCGGCATACTCCTTGTCGATTTCTTCGGTCTGTGCTATCTTCTCATCGTGTCTTTTACGACCGACAGCGGTACATCATACTTATCCTCGATTTCACGTACATTGTCAAGCATGTTCCAAGATTTGCGAATTGATTCAGCTGGAACTACCTCCCACGCTTGAGCGACCCAAAAGATTAAGTCCTTTATGTTGATCTTCTTCATGCACTCGTCAAATTCTCCTCCACGAATTTGAATTTCCTGCATCATCAGATGCCTGTAGCGCGTCTTAAACATCTGAATGATATTCTGATTCATCGGTAGAAAAACGGCGGGACAAAGATGGTAAAATTGATCCATCGGCAGTTTTTAGCTCATCTGCATTGTAAAGAGCGGCTCTTAGGGGTAGCCCTTTTGACTTGAGAAAGGTGGTCACTTCCGTAATGAATTCCCTAAAGAACTGTTCTTTATAGAACTCCTTTGCCATCCAAGCACTCTTGGATGCCCTGTAGTATACAGGTAACTCCTAAAGGTGTTTGAATGCTCGAGGTCTGTGAGACTTTTCAATCAACATTAATGGTAATTTGATCCATGTTGTTGCAAGGCATGAACGTGATCCAACACAAAAATGACATTATTGGTTGCAGTAACTTGATTGTGACTTAATTGAGTTGCATGCAAGTAACTTTAACTGATTTGCAACAAGTGTGCTGCTAGGGTAGCGTTTTTATCTACATATGTTCTTGTTGATGATCTTTTGAAAAAGATTGATTTTCAGTAAGCGAATGCCGTTGGGTTTTGTTATTTTTTTCCACATAACCACGGCTTCCGAATTCCCCTATTCCAACCATTTGGTTGATGATTTTTTTTTTTTGCATGAGTTTGTAGCATTTCTGCAAAAACCAGATGTAGAGAGCTTCGTCAACCTGTGAGTATCGAGGAATCTTGGAACGCTTTCGTTTTGCTATTATTTCAAAACAAAACATGTTTTATTGACTTCACGGAATATCAGTTAAGTTGTTTACGCATTCCTCCTTGTTGGCTATTTTTTTTTTTTTGAGAATGTTGTCCTCTGCATATTTCATGGCATAGATGGTAGATGCAGACCGAACTATGTACTTCTTCATATTTTTACTCATAGAAACACTATGTACAAGATCAAACCTCCGACTTAATCGAAGTTCTCGAATTATAAGTTGTGCATTAACAAAGAAGTTTTAACAGCTAGCTTCCTATTACATGCACAAAAACAAACAATCCACAGAAAACAGAAAACAGTTTGACGGCATATACAAGCCATGTTGAAGCATTGCACGCAACATCGCAAGCAACTTTTTACCAAACCTTCCCAGATAGCGGAGCCTAGTACAATTGAAGTACTATTGAAGTAGCCAAGTCCCTTTTCTCACTTCAATTGTACTTCCCGTCCTAGTACAATCTTATTTCAATTGCACTTCCGATGTGGCAACCGATGGACTTCAAATGTCAAAATAGCTAGCGGTTTATTTCATAGTTTGGCAATAGGTTGAAGGACACTCGAAGTGTATTAGGGCTGTTTATTTCAAATGAACCGGATCAAAAGAATGGACATCTTTAGTTCTAAGAATGGACAACTTTATTTCTAAAATACCTGATGTATATAAATATGAAAACTTGACTCTGTGAAGTTGATTCGATTGAGCCTGGACAGATTTATAATTAATTTAAAAACAAAAATATACAGTTAGATAAATCACGCTAACAATAAACTACAAAAAATAGGGTAAAAAAAAGTTACGTTATATCGAGGTAAAAGTTACGTTATATCGAGTTACGTTATATCGAGGTTACGTTATATCGAGGTTACGTTATATCGAGGTATGACTGTAATTCGATTCTTAAAAAAACATCGTTTATTACCTACAACGGAAAATGAACTGACCCAAGGCAGAAATTTTCAATAATCAATAAACAAAAAAGAAAAAAAATAAGAAATTTTTCTTCACAATGATAGCGAATGATAGTTTAATTATTACAGAACACAAATTTGTTATAAGAATTTAAAATTTAGTTTAAAAAAACGCCGTATAACCGAATGAGCATAAGTTTATTTTTTTAAATCTATTATGGGGTCTTAACTGCCAGTAAACGCATAGATGACCATGCCCTATGGTATTTATTATACATAGATTAGTTTTTCATTAGCCGGTAGTCCGGCAAAAGAAATAAATAAAACGTAAAATACGGGAGCTGTAGCAATAATTTTCATTTAATTTAAGAAAATTGATTGGTCATTTCGAACAATATCGTTAGTTTCAATAATCATTCCGATAATTATTTCATGCAACGAGTTTGATCCATTGGTTTCTTGGTTGGAAAAAGCTTTGACTTTTGTTTGAATTTACCTGAGATTTATCAGCTGTCAAAATTGAATATTGATTATTATGACTATTTCAAATAAATGTTGGTTAAATTAAGGTTGGATTTAGGAACAAAACCAACTTAAATGTTCAATTCATTCCATGCATTATGGTTTGTCAAAGTAAACAATGTGCGTTTTCAATACGTACAATATGTACAATGCTATTTTTTCATCCTCTTATTCAAATTAGGGTTTATAATAGCCTGAATTTAATCAAAGATACCCTGTACATGAAATTACATTAAGAAGTTTGCCTTTACAGAACAAGAACCAATAAAACACATAACAACTCAATGTAAAGGGTAATTGAAAGATTATTTGCAATCGGGTTCTTTGATTTTGGGGCTGGAAAAATCTGTTGCCTTTGAATTTTGTTTCCTAAGGATTCTGATTTTTTTTTTTTTGATTTTTTTTGAGTAGCGTTGATGTTTCGTCATGTGTTACAACCACTCGGCATTTCTGAAAAGCTTCTTTGAATTTCTCCCTGTTGTAAATTATTCCGATGAAGAATAAAGTTACGCAAGAGTTTTTCGACTCTAATGGTTTATCAATAAAAACCCATTAATTAAAGGACAAGTTTACGAGGGGATCATAGTGCTTCCTAGCTTTTTTATAACTGTTAAGAACCTAACGTGCCGTTTGTGAATTTTGATGCCCAAAAAAATACACAGAATTTCATTTTTAAGCATAGATATGTAGGGTAAGGGGGATGTAATGTTAGCATAGCCCCTTCTTTCGGCCTATGTACCAAATGTGTCATTAATTTAGCGATACTCAACAAAATCATGTTGATATTAGGATGACCGATGTACTCCTAAGCAAGTGAGACAATATAAATCAACTTATAGTTGTTCACTTCAACGTAATAAGTGATCCAAATTTGGCTACATTGAATCGATAAAGCAAGTACACTAAGGTTTTTTTGCACGGTTTTTTTTTACTCAGGTTGTTTTCAGCGATAACTTCAGAACGGAACAACTTATCGCCCTAATTCAACTCACATTATACGTTTTGGGCCAAACGTAATCATATGGCAATTTTTCGAAAAATTCACAATTTATGGTGTAAATACTCAAAATTTTATAAACTGTATTTTGACCATTGTATGGAAAAGTTACACATATGAACCAAATCGAAGCAGTATAAAATGTTTAAGCATGTGAATTTATCAACTCTATTTAGTCTTTTTTTACACGGTTCCATACTAAAAGTGGAACGTATCCCCCGTGCAAAAAAAAACTTATTATAATGCAGTCTGGATGTGCAGAACGTTACAGTTAAACGTTACAAACTAACTGTTCACATAGCTAAAATAACAATGATTTTACAAGATAATCGTAGGCCCAATGTTGGCGACATAGTTTTTTGTATGTTCCCAAATATGGTCTGTTGTATCAATAACGTAGTAAAAATTGTTATTGGTAAAATTTCAAGTGAAAAAGCACGATTTTGCGGTTGTTTATATTCAAGTAGTTCATCTAAACACAAACCGAAGGATTAAAATCATTGTATAATGAATTATAATGTATTCATTATTGAATGGCTAGTAAATCATATATGAACATCACTTAAGTGTTTCGAGGCAGTTTTGTTTTGTGAAATATTGTATTAAGTAACTGGAATACAGCTAGCAATGCCTTGATTCATAAAATTAGAAGAATAAACCGTACAAAGACTACATTTAGTAATAAATTCATCGAATGGGACGGAGTTGCATCCATAAATAGACCCAATTTGGTGCTTATAGACCGACATTAAATCCATATCCCTCGAATGTTTCTGACTTAATAAGAAGAGTTGTGTAACTTTTCGTGATACATACTACCAAAAGTCTTATCAAACTTGTCTTAGCAAGTGCCTAGTTATTTGAATCTCGCTTACAGCTAAAAAACTGTATGAGTTATAGTAAAAAATGTAATGGATCATTGCATAATAGGCTGAGTCAAGGGACACATACCCTATATGTGTATTTTATAATCTTGTAACTAATGAAAAATTTCAATGTTTTATTCAAAATGAAAGCTAGTCAGAAGGCGAGGAACTCGCTTACGGAAAAGATTGTTCATTTTCAATATACCTATTTTATGGCGTCATGACCGTCCTTAAAAATAAATGCACATAGATTTCATCGATTTTCAAACCAACCCTTCGGATGACATCCTAATAATTTATGGGAGGTATGTTGGTGTTGGAGTTGAAAGGGAATAGAAAGCACCCCCAATTGCGAATAACGCAAACACAGGGGTGAAATTTTCTCCAATGGGTATCCTAATTTCATGGGGCTATCATCGTGGTTTTTGTTTTCATGTAAAATGGTCGCCAAAATTCATTTTCAGTCGAACTTTTTTCAATCATTCAAGGAATAAACTACAACATTTTGTTTAGGTTTCTATTTCATTGATTTATTGGATCTCCTCTTCGTGGCCGAATGTTCGTACTTTGCCTTTGACATCACTTATAAGATTTTGGGCAATGGTGGAGCAAACTTCTTTTGATACTTTTACCTAATGTTTTGCCAGCTCGTTCTCGAATATTGTAGAAATTTTACGAACTTTGGCGTTCATAATGGCCCATTCGGTTGAAGTCTTTTGGTGCAAAACCAACATTGTTATATCTGTACCTGTACGACACAAGTCGTGTCTCGCCTCCGTAAGACCGCAGGAAAGACAGCAGGCGCCTCTGGAGGAAACCATCTCGGTAGATTTGCCCATTTATGGTACTGCCAATTTGTACATCTTCTTCTTACTTATCTCCAACCGTGCTGTGGTCACGTAATACTTCTGCCCGGCAATTGCTTTGCATCCGCCTTGATGTAAGTCTCGTCCTATCTCACGATGCACGTCGGTATCGTCAGCCACTCTCGATACAGCTTCTAGGTGCGGTTCTTGTTTCGAGGCCATCTCGATAACCACTTGACAGATTGTGATAAAATTCTGCCAATGTAAACACTACACTCTTAGCTAGTGTCAGCCAAAGTTTCACACGCTAGATAGTTATAAGATAATCATTGTGTTACATTTTTTTCGAGTACAGTCTTAACTCAAACGAAAAACCCTTGAAAGAACCCCAGTTGTGTCCATTAGTAAGTTGAAATAAAAAAATCTCCAGCTTACACTTGTCATAATGGTTTTGAATAAGCACGTCGATCGAGAAATTTTCCTTAGATTTATAGTTAACAGACAACCTTTGCCATCAGTGTTACGTGTACAAATTTCACTAAAGATTCTATCGTTTACAAAACAAGAAAAAAAATAAATTAATATTAATATAAATTAATAAATTTAAACATAACTGAGTCAAACTTGTTAATCGTTGATATTTAGGTTACCGTCTGCAATTCAATTTTGCTTTAAAGACGTTAACGACTAAGAACTCTACTCAAAAGCCCTGGTTCTACCAATTCTGAAACCGTGAATTCAATTAACTGTCGAAGATATTGTTCGCGTTGATAATTTGCTCCCATTTCCTAGGCATGCCTTTGAACTTGTTACACAATAAACAAACCAAAGCTATGGAGTAGACATCGTCGAATGCACTGAATTAATTCCATTCTTCCATGTATCGATAAATAGTAGAAAATTTTAAGAAAAAACTTACGCAATTCCACTATTACCACTAAAACTGCGCTCACCTTGGGCGATAAACATTATTCCAGTACAATTGTATGTAATTCATAAAACATGTCTTATGTTTTATTCAAACAGACGTCTTATCAAAAAGCATTCAATATAATCTTTTAATTGTTTTTATATACAATTATCTTCCCAAATGAGATCAAATTAAATGATCGATCAAAGGTTTATTTAGTTCCGTTTTGTTTACAGTTTGTCCCTTAAGGTTATAAAATGCGGTTTTGAAAATACAAGGTGAATTAATTTTTGCCATTTTCCTACAAACCTACCGTAAAGGAAAACGGCAAACCAAATTTTCCGCTTCCGTTTCCTTCTTTTGATTAACGTGCTGGTTTCGACGGCAATGACGGCTGCTGTCGTATCGTGCCGTTAATGTTGCTTTTGTTGCCATTTGTAATAGATGATGCCACTGTGTATGCTGCTGTGATGCAGTCCAAGACCTTCTCTTTTCCCCATCAGTCCTATTATCATTCAGAAAAGTTCCTATTCTCTCTTGGCTGTGCTCTTGAACAGCGGAAAATGCACAGTTCTATGTTAACGTCATTCTTTCTCAACTTCCTCTGTCGAAGGGATGATGGGTAAATTCAAATCAAAACGATAACGAGTGGAAAAGTTGTTTTATAAGTCACCAGTCTCTGTGACTGAACTGAGAGTCTTCTTATAGGTGGGTCTCAACCCTTGGTTTATTTAATTTTCCACTTTCATACTCTCTGTTTTTCATTGATGGTTGGGATGGTCACTTCTTTCCTATTCAACCAGAATTTGATTTGTGAAATTCTCAATTCAGAGTTCATAAAAATTAAAATTTGGATAGAAAATGTTTAAAAAATCTTTGTACCAAAGCGGGGTTAATATTATCCGGAAGCATTATTCGTGTGAAACCAGTGTCACACTGAAATTCTACCTGGAATTCGTTCACAGTTGATTGTCTGTCCGCTAAAAAACATGTCATTGCATGTTAAAGCACGTAATTTTCTGTTTGTTTTGAGGCTTGCTTTGGAGACCTGTCGAGAGGTATTTCAATAGAGTGTTTAGGATTTTAGGTTACATTATGAATTTATGACTGGTAAAGACCGATTTTTGAAAGATCCCCTAATCAGTTCAAAAGACATAGACATCCCCACAAATGATGGGGAACGTGCACAAACTGTACATGCTTTGTATCTGATATACAGTACAATGACTGTCTACTCGCCGTCATGTCGTGCAGGTTTGGGACTGTTTGACTTTCTTGTTGTGTCTGGCGTTTGCTGCTCACTTTTTCGGTTCACCTATGTACGTATATGTTTTACGTGCTGTGGTCTTGTAGTTATATTAATTAGAAGGCTACACCATGTCCCTATCACTTTTTATACGGCTCTAGAGTGTCAACCCGTCATCTTTTTTTTTTTCGAAGAAATAATTCCTACGTATAACTAGCACCAGTTATCTTCCAATTGATGTCTTAGACCGTTCCATTTACGTTGCTATTTCAATGGAAACTATGTCTCCTTGATGTGATACGAGTCGAATGAGATATTCTCTCAGTAGGCTTGTCTTTAAAATGAACGAATTTCGATCGTTTTTATGTGTTCTATGTTTGAAGTGAAGGTTTCGTTTATTTCCACTTCATACTAGGAAAATATTTTTTTTATGAACTAACGTCAGCGACATAACTTCGAACACTGCTTTTCTCTTCTACTTTTCAATGTGAGCTTATACTCTGAACTATTCTACGGGTTTTCTTTTGATAAGATCCGATACCAGTACCATTAATATTAAAGAGTAGTTATGCAGTATGTTAAAAAAAATATCCACCCCTTATAATCTCGTTTTAGTACAATTTTTTGACATACTTCATTTGATATTACCTATTATTCTCGTCACGTTTTACGCTAGCAATTTCCATGTTTGTCGGATACAAGGTTGAAATAAATATGATCGTGTTTAGCGTGTATGTCAAACAATCCATCACTTTATTAATTATAAACAATTTAATATACCGTTTCAATACCATCATAATTCAATAATCACCTAAATTAATTACAGGCCACGTTTAATATACCAAAAAATTTGTGTAAAATTCCTGTGGTGGATATACTTTTTGACTTACCAAAAATAATCACCAAATTATGGAGAAGTAAGGCACACACAACCCCCGAGCATCTTGACAGATGAGCTTAGTTTCACGTATCCATCTACAAATTGTAGATGTCTCTACCGTGCATAAACAAAAGGGCCATTTCTCGATACTACCGCTTCTTAGCTTTGGAATACATGTTTTCGTTTCCTTATGTATGGATGTATAATACAGTCTCAAATACGTTAGCTTTACGGAGCCAATAATTCGCTATGGTTCTTGATAGAGTTTATTGTACTTTCTGTACTACAGCGATGAAAAATAAACCAATCCATCTTGTGTGCTTGGAAAAGAAACAAGAGCAAGCTCCCCTTAGCAACTCGATTTTTTTCTATGCTTAGGTGGATTTCCATTTTGCTGAAGGTTTCAGGGAGTCACATATTGAGAAGTATAGATCATTGCAAGAAGGCGTCATCAATACAGTTTTGACAGTTCAAGGAGATTGTTTACGCGGACTTATACGGACGGAATATTTCCGGTATGATCAGATTGATATTGTGTGCTCTGAACTTATTACAATTGTAATGAAATAGCCAAAAAACAGACATCACAACTTATTTTTACATAACTTTCTGAATCTAATCGTACATAATTCGAGGAATGAAAATGAAAAATTTGGTTTGAATGGTTCGAATCCTTACACCTTGTAAACAAACTCCTTTACCTATTACAAAAGTGAGGTTAACACATTCCGTGCAATGATCTAGAGTGCTCCATTTAAAATTAAAGTACACGTTAAGATGAGAATACCTAAATATCGTGCTTCAAAAGAGACAATTTAATAATATATTTATTCATTCATTTTAACTTTGCTTAAACAGCTCAATCGTTTTTGAAGAGCGCCATCTACAACATTTAACCTTGCTTTTGCGTTACCTGAATCCTCCATTACAGAAATATTTCTTCTGCATCGACCGAACATTTTGACAGATTCATATTTTGACTTCGGAGTGAAGCCGAATTGCACCTCAGGATTCACGTTGGAGTTAGAGTAAAAAACAAAAGAATGCAAGGGTTGTTGCTTCAAATATTGAACATGACAATTTATTTAACGATTTATAAGAAAAATTATAACGTTTTCGCTTGAAAAAATATGGCCCAGGCGTTGCTTCAGTGACCATAAATTTACTATTTTTTAGTAAATAATATAGTCCTATATTGCAAATGAACATTACCAAAATTTCAGTAAAAAATACTGTTTATTATCATACTATCTTATTGGATATTGGGTTTTGGGTATTGTCAACAATACCAAATTTAGGTTAAAATAAATACACAATTTTAGGTATTCTCAGCTTAGCGCGTAGGTTGATATTTTATTCATATTTTGCTAGCATCGGGATATTTTTCAATTGCTGAAAATTTTGGAAAGTTTTTATAATTACATGTTTTATATTATTCAATCGATTGCTAGTAGTCTTAGTCTCATGTGTGCTTATGATCCTACATATTCTCTGTAAGAAGAGTAAAAATATCCATCATTTAACATTTAGAAAAAATTACAAAATATCGTCAGCATTATTTTCATGAAAAACGAATTTGAGCTCCACAGCTTTGAAAACAACAGTCGATGTTAATACGTTATATTGATAATTTGATCTAGGATTCATTCAATTTGACAGAACCAGTGAGCCAAGATTATCGGGGTACATTGACTTTACTCAGGATCTGTCAAGTTGTTACCGGGTTGGGCACACACGATCGATAAACATGTATGGGAACACTCACCAAAATAAAACACGGTAGCCAGTGAGGCTTGCACAAACAATTTCCCACTACGTGCGCGGGTTCATTACCAGTTATACTAAAGATACCTTTTGGAACACGATGTATTTGCATAATGGCCTTTGGTCCAGCTGTTGCTTACTACCATAGGCGATTCGCAAACGTTCTTTTTTTTTAAACACGTATTTTATCGATCGTCTTCCTGTATCGCATTATCCTTCCCAGATATAGTCGATCTGAAAACAAACATCATTCGTTGTGTTCGGTACTGTTCTGTACAAATAAACCAGTTGAGCACCCGACCTCACATCTGACCACCTGGTCGGGATCTTTAAATTGTTAACCTAAGTCATATAACTATGTGTGGATAATAAGTAAGCAAAATTAAAAAGTAAGGCATAACTATTTTATGAGTATCATAATAAACTATACCTTGTAAAGACATTAATATACTAAATAAAGATGAAACGAGTTGGATTAATTACGTAAATGTTATTCTTACGTCCACAGGGTGACCAATTGACAGATGCGAATTGGGAACTCGCTCCCCTATGCTAAATGATTTCAAATTAAATCCTTCACAGCCTCCCAAAACATGAACTCAATTTGGTTTGAAACTAACTGTGCAGAACCAGTTTGAAGTATCAATGGGAATTACAATGGAAAATCTCAAATTTGTGCTTGCATCGCTCTGAAAATTTACCAAATCAATCTGCTTTCAAAGTATTCAGCTGAACATTGGTTAATGAATCATTGAAGTTGCTAGTGTCTAAAAACATTGTTAATAACATTTCAATCGTTAAATCCAAATATAGTTTTAGAATTGCTGTTACACGTCCAGTTTTTGAGAAAAATTAGATTCAAAATCACTCAATCACGTAGTTTTTTAGAAATTAAATGACTAGTATATTGGCTCCTCCCTTTGAAAGTTGGTCTTGGATTGTATGCCCAAGTAACACACAAAACATCTTTTTTGAATGATTTAAAATTGTTTGTATTATAAATGTATTATAAACGTATTGCAAAACATGTCAAGTTTGAAGCGGTTTATATCTCTCGTATTTTTTATCATTCTGACAAACGGTCGAGCTAAAAATACCTTTTTGTACTGCTGCAAGTGATTAATACTTTATTATTGTTCTTAAAAACATGGTTCCATATATTTATAATACATAAACAGGACAAGCTTTTATGGGCATATGTTTTGCAAAACGTGTTCTTTTTTCTCATAACGATGAATTTGGTCTACAAGATTGTGGTTTCACTGCCAACGGGAAGCATATCATAGATACTCAGAGTTTACTTTTCAACAATCTGAGTTGGCTTAGCAAAGAAGCTATTAACCTATCACGCTAAGGACTAGTGTTCAAATCCCACGCTTGGCAGTGTTTTATTTTTTTGTATGAGGATATTTTTTTCCATTTTATGTTTTATAAGGCTTCACTTTTGCGCTTTTTGCGTCATATTAGAGTATGAAATAAAGTAAACCTACATTTGTAACCTGTTTTTGTCATTTTACAGTACTTTCAACTTGTTTAATACAAGCTGTGTTACTTGGGTGGCGTGGACCTCCATGAAAACAAATGTTTAATAACATGTAGAATTGATGAGACAACCAAGTTTTTATTTACGAAATTACGAATTTTCATGAAAATTAAGATTTCCTATTTTGAAAACATGAATTTCAGCTCCGGCCTCTGAATGTTGGGCTCGGTTTTATATGGAGTGGACCTCTTTAAATTGATTGGTGTTCACATATTTTATCTAACACGGATTAGATTTCACAAAACCAGAAAAATTCATGGAAATCTTGTAATTTTGTTGTGAAAAGTTGAATGTGTTATCCACCTTTTTAATGTTGATCCTGAAATTTATGGAACGGACCTTCCTGAATCTTTTAGTGCTCACAGATGGTATCTCACACTATGATTGATGAACAAAACTTATTTTTTATTTACAAAACTACTTTTTCTTTCTTGTAGTTTTGTATTCATGTTGTGAAAAAAATGGATTTCGGATTCGCCATTTGAACGTTGCGTTTGAATTTAATGGAACGGACTTGTATGCATCTATTGGTGCTTGATGTGAGAAACCGGTTTTTAATCCCGAAACTATGAGTTTTCATGAAATTTCTGTATCCCTGCTTTCATTTATCAAACTGAATTTGCATATTTAAAAAATGATATTAAGAAACTTGTTACAAATTTATTGATGCAACTTTATTGTGACTAATTTCAATCTTAATCGAGTTTCTGTAACTACTTTTGAGGATTGTGTGTTGCTCGGGTGGTTAGTTGCATTTTAAAGGGGCAACTAAGCTTACCTCTGCACTATTGGAACGTCCGCTTATATGTAATTTTTGAGCGGGCCTGTGTTTGCGTGTGTGAGAATGAGCAGGACAGCACCAGTAGTCGATCAAATATACAATAGGGTAGACAAAAACGAAAGGCACTGTCCACAGTCACCTGAAATTAACCGCTGGCTGTAAACGGACTTCTCTTTCTACGTGGTAGTATGCCATTCAAATGTATGGGATACCATCCCATCGAAAGAAAGGACCATTTCACAGTCAGTAGTCTGTTTAGCTATGCGTCTATGATCTACACAGAACAGATAAAAAGAACTTTTTAGCATTATTTCAACGTGCTCAAATTATCCATAATCATGAAAGAGGGTGAAAAACATTTGATGGATGATAGTAGAGGAAAGGCTTGTAAGATGGAACAGCGCCACTTTTGACATTCATAGCGGCAACACGATCGCGCTGACAAGTGTTAACCTCATTTTTTTACTATTCTTCAATTTTAATTTGCTTTTGGAGTGAATACACTCATTCGATCTAGCTCTTCCAGGTTTCATTGTTCGAAAGTGGTGGAATAATTAATATAGCAATTATTTCTTGTGCTTAGTAAGTGGAAATTTCTCATCGATATCAAAAGGTTAACATTTGTGTACGATTGAACACATTTTTTTTCGTTTTAAAACATATGAATGACTTTTTTTATGTTTAAAAATGCCACGGAATCAATGATAAATTGAAATATAACAATAATTTTTTTGAAATTGCAATTTTCGATGAATTTCGTAAAAAGGCCATAATTTTTTTTGATGACTATAAATAATCTGTTCCGTCGGCAAACTTGAAGCCCTTTAGTTCCCCTTTCGAAAGATTATCGAAAAAAACTAAAATTATACATGTTACGAGCAAAAAACGAATCGTGTTCCATCTTACAAGCCATTTTTTGAAATTGCAATTTTGGATGAATTTAGAAAATAGGCCATAACTTTTCTTGATAACTATAAATAATCAGTTCCTTTAGCAAAGTTGGACCCTATTAGTTACTCTTTCGAAAGATGTCGTTGGATCCACGAAAAAATAAAAATTATACATGTTTCGAGCAAAAAACGGATCGTGTTCCAAGCCTTACAAGCCTTTCCTATATCAATTCGATTAAATCAAGGAAAAAAGTCAAAAAAAAAAATACGAAGGAAGAATACTTTCAAATGAAAACCCAAAGGTTTTCTAACAGTAATGGATAAAACAATAGTCTTTCCCAGTTAGTCAGTTATTTACGGAGTAATATCTACTGAAAACGCATATTATTGAGGAAATGGCTCTAACTTGGGTCTATGGATCTGGAATTGGTCCTATGCTCAACTGATAAAAATGGTTATGAGAATGATAAAAAAGTTATCAATACATAATGTATTTTTAAATAATATTTGTAATATGTAGTCATCGGGTACTGGAATATGAACTGATAATAACAATTACATTTGTTTTTAAATGTCTGTAGATTTTTGTCCTTACGTATCCATTATGTACCTTAAAATCTAGATGATGTTTCATAGCCATGAGAAGTAAATTGAATTGCATATTATTTTTCAAAACTTTGTTATTCCATGAAACTCCTGTGATAATATATCCACAAAGAATAGTATATCATAAATTTCGATATTCTATTCCGATTTCTTGCATCGTAATAATCATTTGAAGTGGATCTCATATTACTACAGTGATTTTAAGTAACAAAATGACCTTAAAATAATAGAACGACGTAACAAAAAAGTAATATGAGCACGACAGTTTACGATAATAGAATGAAGATCTGTAACTTAGCTGGCCATCCTCTCATCGAAAGACTTAATCTTTTTCAGCTACTGTAGTCTAGTAAAATTAATGTTTTTTCACAATAACATAAAAGAACATAATATATGAAAGCATAAAACATATCTGACATCTATTGGTCCAAAGACAACTTATGCAAACGTTATACTGAAACAATGAAAACGAACTATGCCTTTAATGCCTGTAATGTTGCTCGATGCTCATAAAATAAATGGTTATTGAACGCAAAGATGATCCCAAAGAGTGCTAAAATTAGAAATTGAATTTAAATGCAATGTAATTACCAGGTTCAAGATCTTCACATTACCCAGGCTATGCCAACCAGCGTAGAAGACCCGACAGGACACAAACTGAAGACCTGAATATACCAGTAGGGAATAACATAGTTCAGGGGGTGGCGTGTTAGGTATTGAAGGTAGCAAAATACTCACATATAGATAACGGAATAGTGACATCATCCAGCAGTTGCGAAGATCCAGTCAGGAGAGTTCAACCTCGTTCGCTAGCGATTCGTGTTCCACTTCGATAGAACCACTGGTTGTACCTTCGCCGAAGCTACGGACAGGAGATTATAGCTAGGGTTTTATGATTGGTAGGCAATCAACTTTGGAAATTTTAATAAATTATATTGTGATTAAACTTCTACCTTACTGCATAAATGTATTAGCGGTTGCATTACACAAACTAGGATGTTGGAAATTTTCAAACTTCATTTTAGCATTGGAAACTCATTTCAGCATGGAACGATTGGAAATTATTTGGTGATTAGTCAGACTCTAAAAGTTATGAGTCCGGTGTCTTCTGTGGAGCTAGGAAAATTGCCTGCTGGGCCATCGAATCCGTAATCATTAGCAGATGACTTCAGTCGCTGAAATTTTGAGAGGTCCAAGAACCCCCGGACAACTAATTTTCCAGATTCCATTGAAATTTCAACCTCAAGGCAGAAAAGAAGTTACAAACAATCCCGCCTTGTCTTGAACCCCAGGAGGAATCAAAAACAGATAATAATAATTCTTATATCCCATTCCATACATATGGTTGTACATGCTAAAATACTAATGTAAACATTATTTTAATTTTTTTTTCAGAGCCAATGTAATTCACCCACTCTTGAGAAGGAGATAAAGGAACATTTGGAAGTGTGAGTATAAAAATGTTTTTTTTTTTTAATTGTTAGTTTTGTGCTTCAGATCTGTCTTGGAAACTACCTTCCTTCATTCTACCCAACTATAACCAAAACTTATGTTTAACTTGTCATCCTCCGGCTTGCAAGGGAACTCAAAAGCTATTCATATTGTAATTTTCATATTTGATTGTATCGACCAATCAAAGATACATATCAAAGATCATCAAAGATCACATTTCATATTCGTTATGTATATTATTTTAGATAGCTCCGCATAACCTTCAAAGCATTAAGTTTAAAATGACGTATAAGGTGTCTCTGAAAGTCTACACGCTCAAAACTCCATCTCTTTTTTTCGTATTACTATCCCTTTTTTTCACTCGGAAAAGCTACTCAATTTTCGTAAAAAGTGGATCTAGTCAAAAATTGAGTAGATCCACTTTTTACGAAAATTGAGTAACTTTTCCGTGTGAAAAAAAGGGATAGTGATACGAAAGAAAGAGAGGGAGTTTTGAGCGTGTAAGCACGGTTTTGATGCGCCACTGTTGCTTCCAGATGACGTTTAAATAGCTGATCATTACTGTGTATCATCGTTCACATTTCAATCTATAACACGATGAGTCCCAAGTGACGGTGCATTTACCTTTCATGAAAACGAAACGTCAGCATTCTCAAAGTGAAATATTTATCTCAGCTTGATTTATCATAATTTATGACTACTTTCTTCCTATAGTGCTCAAATTTGAAGTGCCAAATTTAATTCATTGTGTAAAGTGCTTGAAAAGAACTGTAAAACTAGGTACGCCTCAGAAATACGTTGTACTTTCTAAAAAAAAAAATTCTATAAAAGTGTAATTCTTCGTTGACGATACATTTTTTGCTCAATCACTCCTTTTTAATACGTTTTTTCATCCCACATGTACTGCCGTGAAACGCATATCAGTCCCATCTTTGCTTGATTTCTTATTCATATGGGACTGATATGCGTTTCACGGCAGTATACTACCAAATTACAATGAGCCGCGTCAAAAAAGATAGATATCATGATATATGGAAATTTTAAACCTGCATGAAGATTGAAATGAAAATGACAGCGTCAATAACATTGATTTTCCAGGAGCCATCCTTGAAAATGCTGTTTTGTTTTCATGAAAGCATCTATAAAGAAATGATGTTTTGAAATGGCATTCATGAAAATAATTCTGAAGCTAAACTGTTTCTTTGCAACGCTTATTTGCTTTAAGCAAGACCGTTTAGCTGTCAAACAGCTTACAGTGATTCAAATCCGAATTCGTACACCACCACCCCAATCATTTCTTTTTCGATATGAAGGAAAACGAGTAGATTTTATGAAACTTTATTTACATATATTTAAAGTACGAAATGTGAGTTTTAATACATATAATTCGTTTTTGAAAAAATAACTATCATTCCACTTAAAATGATTAAAGTTAGAAACATATGCCAAAATTCGGGCAAATTCAAATTCGTACAGTATTATTAATATTTACGCGCCTTTGAGATTGGAATCAATTTTAAGATTTAATACTTTGTATGGTAACTCTTGCTCGTTATAACAGCTTTTAACCGTTTTGGGATGGTGTCAACGAGTTTTTTGGTGTATTCGGGAGGAATGTTTGTCCATTCTTCCATCAAGCACTTCTTAAGATCATTTTTGTTCGAAATATGATGGTTTCTCACTTGTTTATCCAAATATTCCCATAGATTTTAAATGGGATTGATGTCAGGAGATTGGGGCGGAGTATCGATAACTTTTGAGCAATTGTAAAGTAACCACGTACGAACTTTAAGTGCTTTGTGTTTTGGGTCATTGGCGTGGTAAAACTTGTACCCTTGATCTAATCCCATTTTACAGGCACTTTGTTTCAAATTCTGCTTCAAAATTTTCAAGTAAACATTTTGATCCATAATACCATCGATAAAAACCAAATTGCCTACACCTTTAGCAGACATACACCCCCATACCATCACCCCACCTCCACCATGTTTAACCGTTGCTTTTAGATTTTTCACATTCAGCTCATCATTCGGCTTCCGCCAAACGAACCTTCGACCATCTGAGCCAAATATGTTGAATTTCGACTCATCTACGAATACAACATCTTTCCAATAAGATGTTGGGGTGTTCTCGTGCTGTTTAGCAAAGTCAAATCGAAGTTTTTTTATTTTTCTGGCTGATGAACGGTTTCTTCCTAGGCACCCTTGCATTAAAGTTGTTCCTTCTTAGCACATTACGGACTGTTTCCGGGCAAACCTTCACTTTATTTAGCTGATTAAGTTCTTTCGTGATGTTTCGCAGAAGATTTCGGATTTTCTCTAATTTTTCTCATCACAAAGCGTTCATCTTGCGGTGTCAGTTTTTTTCTGTTCACATTCCTTGGTGCATTGACGATCCTTTTCTCCTCTAAAAATCGTTTTATGATGTACTGGACGGTTGATCTTGGTCTTTTCACCAAGTTTGATATTTCTTGGAGGGATTTTCCGTCTTTGTGGTGCGTGATGACGAGCTCTCGCTCTACAATAGCGGTATGTTTGCCTTTCCTCGCCATTGTGGCCGTAAACTACAAACATAACGAAAATCACTATGTAAATCAGCTCCGTTCCATACTTACAGCATGTATTTACCTAACAAAGGTCAACCAACAATGAAAACCGCTGATAAATTGGAGCACTTTACCGAAAACCACGGCTGTACGAATACGGTTTTGTGTATATTTTCAGTGTTTAGAAGATAAATCAACGCGCATCCGCACATTAAAGACAATTTGACAGTTATGAAATAGTACTGATGAATGGTAAAGACCACACTATTACATAGACGCATAACCTCGAAATAATAATATTGAAAACATGAATGAGAGAGAGTTGTTTAAATTCGATACTAGTGTACGAATATGAAATTGAATCACTGTATATGGTAACCAAGCTACTGCCAGAAAAGTTTTGACAGGTCAAGCTACACCAAAAGTTAGTCAACAGTACGAAAGTTTATACGTAAGAATACGGAAAGCAATGCCGTATACGGGGCGAAACATGCCTCAAGATATTTCTATCTGGATGGGAGACTGACTGATGTTATAGTTTTTAAAACGACCTAATTTGATGGGTAGTTGTCAAATTACTACTCAGAATGCTCAATAAATGTTGCTTAATGTTTCGCTTAAACATGCATTTTTTTTCACTTCGTTGTTTAATTGTATTACGACAACATTGGCAGAGCATCTTATCATAAACTTTATGTAGTACAAAATGCTGCAGTATATGCTTTGTGCTCTCGTCAGAATCCAAATGGCTTTATGGTGGTTTTTATAATGATAAAGCGTGCTTATAACATGTTTTGTCATGGTTCTGTTAAACAAATATGAAGAAGCTTTATTATTGAATTACTGAACGGTTTTAAGAGGTTATAAAAACAGCCTAGCGTTCAATAATTCTTCTTCTTCTTTCTGGTTCGTGTCGCCTCTCGTACATATGTTAAAGGGTGTCCACGATGAAATTGCCACACACAAAATTGATTCGCAAAATTCGGGTTTTCATCCGATTGCCATCAAATTTTCAGGGATTGAGAAATAACTAATAAACTTCATTTTTCCATCTTACTCGTATTCTATTTACAGTACATACGCAAATGCCCGCACCTTGGCCTTAACCCCGGCCATAAGATTCTGCACAACCTGTGAATCAACCCTTTTTTGCATGTAAACCCATACTTTCTTCAGTTCCTCGACTGTCTTCACTACCTCAGGTCGTTTAAGAAGGTGCTGCTTCATAATCGCCCAGTACTTCTTGATGGGGCGGAGCTCCGGAGTGTTGGGAGGGTTGAACATTTTCGGCACGAAATTGACCTTATTGTCCGCATACCACTTCAGCACGTCCTTGGAGTAGTGGCATGAAGCCAAATCCGGCCAGAAGATTGTTGGGACGTTGTGGGCCTTCAGGAAATGAAGCAGCCGCTTCTGGAGGCACTCTTTTATGTACACCTGTCCGTTCATCGTGTCCTGGGTCACGAAAGGTGCACTCCGCTTCTCGCTTGTCCAGATGGCTTGCCAAACCAGGAATTTCTTCGCAAATTTGGACATCTTCTGAGTGCGGACATGCTCCGGAACGCTGAACTTATCCTTGGCCGTGAAAAACAGGTTGCCGGGGATCTGTTTGAAGTCGGCCTTCACATATGTTTCGTCGTCCATGATGCAGCATTCAACTTTCGTCAGCATGTTGAGGTACAACTTCCTGGCACGGGTTTTGGCGGACTTGTTCTGCTTCTCGTCGCGATTAGGGGCCTTTTGTACCTTGAACGTTCGAAGCCCAGCCTTAGTTTTGGCCTTCTGGACAAAACTTCGGCTTAGGTGCAGCTTCTTAGCCACATCCCGAACGGAGGCGTTCGGATTTCGGTTGAAGGCCCCAACTACGCGGTTGTGATTTTTGGTGTTGTACGGAATACTTTTTCCTTTACTTCTGGGCTTCCGATCGGTGGTCAACCGTTCCTCGAACCACTTAATCACTCGCGACACCGTGGAATTCGCGATTCCCAACGTTTTAGCGATGGAACGATGCGAGAGATCCTTGTTCTCGTGATGAATGCGCAAGATTTTATCACGCACGAGCTGTTCTTTCGACTCCATTTCCGCGAGTTTTGATCACAGGACTTTAAAACTTGCAGGGTAAATAATGTTATGTAAATAATGCACTATAAACTAAATCCACCCAAATTTTCATTAAATTCTACCCAACGGTTAAAAAGTTAGAGCAATTTCATAGTGTGGCAATTTCATCGTGGACACCCTTTAAGGCCTGTGTTTGTGACTATATGCCCTGTAAAATAATTAACGACACATCTTTCGCATAGTAGTTTGCTGCTTTTTAACAAAATAGCATGTCTATTGCAATAATAAAACCCTTATAAATTCCCTTACCACCTCTCAAATGTCTGAACATCCTTCGCGGGGTCTGACTGGTTAGCGTTCCAATGATCATCCAACACTCTGCAAGAATTTCCACATGGTGTAAGATTAAAAGCTGAAGCTAATGAGCACTGTTAGATCAAAAGTCCGCTCTTTGGCGTACGATTTAATGGTTCTCGAAAATGTTCCATTGAGAATATTGTAGAGAACATAAAAGTACAATAAAAACTTAATTTACCCAAAACCCGAACTCGTACTGTTATTTACAAATCCTGCGCAGACTTACTGGTACACTCTAAAACACACACATTTAAAGTTCGCTTAGGAGTCACTCACATTTAGTTATCGAAAATTAAACAGCAACTGCTTAGAAAAGAAGGCACGACTGTTCGAGCAGATACATACTGCATTAGAATATTAATCAGGGTCTCAAAGTGGTATGAGGAACATTGGTTCAGCGTTGCGGGGTGATTATGTTTTTTTATGGTCACCCTTCTCTATAAGAATCCAATGGATCTCACTGTCCCAACTCCGAAATATGTCCTTTGAACTGTTTTGAACATTTGTTCAATAGTGTAACAATCCATAGTTAAGTTTTGGAGAGATTGCTGAAATATGTTCTTAAAAACTTGGATTTATAGACATAGGTCGAGTTTTTCAACAATTCCGCAAGCGAATAACTTCACATCTTTTTAGAATTTCAAATCACTATTTGTAAATACGAATACAATCTATAAAAATAAAAATGAGTTAGGGTTTCCTTTGTCACGATTTAACTCGCGAGCGGAAGTACCGTTTGGCAAGATTTTTGCTTTGTTGGATTCGTATTGGACACCGAAAGTTTCTTATGATGGTTTGAACCCCCTCCCTTCTCTGGAAAGGGGGGCTCCCATACAAGTGAAGCACAAATTTCTGTATAACTCGAGAACTGATCAAGCAAAGGAACCCAAATTTAGCATGCGGAAGTTTTTGGAGGCAAGCAATGTTTCTATGGTAGTCAGAGACCCCTCCCCTCTCTAGAAAGGGAAGTTCTCGTACAAATGAAACAGAAGTTTCTGCATATCTTAAGACCTAATCAAGCAAATGGAATCAATTATTGCATGTGGGGTTTTCTGGAGGAGAAAAATGTTTTTATGGTGGTTTGAGACCCCTCCCCTCTCCTAGAAGGGGTGCTGTCATACAAATGAAACTGTAATTTTTTCATAACTCTAGATCTAATAAAGCAAATGGAACCAAATTTGGCATGCGGGGATTTTAAAGGCAATAAATGTTTCTACGGTAGTTCGGGACCCCTCCTTTCTCTCTCTGTTAGGTTGAGGGGCGGTGCTTCCATACAAATGAAACAAAAGCTTCTACATAACTCGAGAGCTAATCAAGTAAGTGGAGCCAAATTTGGCAGGTAGAGGTTTTTGAAGGCAAGAAATGTTTCTAAGGTAAATCGAGACCCCTCCGCCCTCTGTAAGAGGGGGGCTCTCATACAAATGAAACACAAATTTGTGCATAACTCGAGAACTAATCAAGCATATGGAACCCAGTTTGGCATGTGGAGGGTTTTGGAGGAGGTAAATGTTTCTATGGCAGTTTGAGACTCATCCGCCATCCGGAAGGGGGCGGAAGGGGGTTTCCATACAAATGAAACACAAATTTCTGAATAACTCGAGAACTTATCAGGTTAATGGAACCAAATTTGGCATGTGGAGGTTTTCGAAGGCAAGAAATATTTCTAAGTTGACTCGAGCCCCTCCCTTCTCTGAATGGAGGGCTCATTTACAGATGAAACACAAATTTCTGAATAACTCGAGAACTTAATGAGAAGTTAATGGAACCAAATTTAGCAAGTAGAGGTTTTTGAAGGCAAGAAATGTTTCTATTGTGGTTTGAAACTCCTCCGCTCACTGAAAGAGGGGTCTCTTATACAAAAAAACACGAATTTCAGCATAACTCGAGAACAAATCAAGCAAATGGAACCAAATTTGGCATGTGGAGGTTTTTGGAGGATAGATTTCTATATACATAAAAATGAATTTCTGTCTGCCTGTCAGATCCTTATAGACTCGGAAAATTCTGAACCGACCAACGTGCAAATTTATATGAAGGGGTTTTTGGGGCTGGGGAAGGTTCTTATGATTGTTTGAGACCCCTACTCTCTCAGGAAGGGGAGCTCTGATACATATGAGACACAAATTTCTTCATAACTCGAGAACTAATGAAGCAAATCGAATCAAATTTGGCATGTGAGGGGTTTTGAAGGCAAGAATGTTTCTAAGGTGGCTCCCCTTTTTTAAAGGGCGGAGGGTTCAAACAAATGAAATTCAAATTTTTATTATAATCGAAGAGCCGAGTTGGTTCGAGAACTAATCAAGCAAATGGAACCAAATTTGGCATGTGGGGAGTTTTGAAGGCAATCATGGTATGGGGGTTTGAGAAACCACCCTCTCTGGAAGGGAGGGCTCCCATACAAATGAAACACAAGTTTCTACCAAAAATGAGAATTATCCAGGATACTTAAACACAAAACGTGTATTTCTCGGGTAAGAAGCTCGTTTTGATAGAAGCTTGAACCCCTGCTTATTCAAGAAAAAAAAACTCATTCCGGAAAAAAACCATAAAAGTGCCAGTTACATTAAATTTTCCTTGATTTAGTTGCAAGCGTAGCAGCGCACGCAGCGGGTTCAGCGAGTATTCCAATAAAATGAAGATATGGACAGCTGGTATCTTCAGTGAGTTACATTTGTATGGTGCTTTAACAACTCTGCTGAACTCACGGTTCTTCAATA
This sequence comes from Aedes japonicus, assembly GCA_034211315.2. Taxonomy (NCBI): domain Eukaryota; kingdom Metazoa; phylum Arthropoda; class Insecta; order Diptera; family Culicidae; genus Aedes; species Aedes japonicus. Next base: position 34,262 of record JASCZW010006659.1, read on the forward strand.
CTATGAAAATCAAAATTTTGAAAATCATAATTATCGAATCACATATCTTGGAAGGTTAGCCATGAATCCGATTTTTTTGTATTTGTCAAAAATGAAGTTTTATCGGCTAATAATCGGCTAAATTGGCTGAGTTATCTCAATTATGGACCACTGTGCGACGTATGTCAATAACGACGTGTTACAAAGTATTCTATCATTTCCCATTGCTTTTGTAGTTTAACTACTCGCAACGACTTGACAGTAAACAAGTTGCCCAAGGCAATGTCTCGTTTCAAATTGTTTTAATCATTAGCAATCCTGTCAAGATGTCCGATAGCTGTTCTGTGCAAATAACCTCCTTAGTGCAAACATACTTACAAGACCAGACCTAGCGCTTGTTCAAATATTATGTTTATTTTCTTAACACGTAATATCCGAACGAAACTCCTACTAGAAAATCATATGTATCATTGGGATGAAGACAAAATGTGAGTAAATATACATAAAGCTAGCAGGTGGAGGAAACGCATTTTTCAGTACAACGATCCTAAAACAGGAACAGATTTACTTGTTAGCTTTGCTGAATTTAGTTTTGACTACCTACACCCTGTTAGCAGTAATCGGTACGCAAAACGCACAGATGCCAAAATGTGAATGCTAGGCTGGGACCTTTTGTTTGCACAGCATCAGCATCATTTTTTTTGTGATGAAGAATAATCACTTCAGCAAACATGCTAAGCTAGGCAGAATGGTTTCGTGACTAGGGAGCCATCGTGTGGGGCAGCAGGAAGGTTGCTGAGGAGGTTGTGAGGTGCGTAAGTTATATAAACAGACAAGTTACGGAAATGTAAACCGTTTTCGTTCTTCAGATTGTTCCGTGATGAAAGAAAAGGTAAATGGCAATGCCAGGTTGATAAACATTTTATTTGGCAGTAAATGACGCTATCGCAAAAAATGAAATAGTATAAGTAGCTTTTTTTAAATAAAATAAGTGTAGTTATATATCTGATGTTGGTTTTGATGGCAGTTCGTGTTATTGAGGTAGAAGTAGCTGTCATCATCATCATCATCATCATCAAAATTTATAAACAGTTCTTTCGTTCAGAATTATTAGATAGTTCATGAAAATTTGGTCACTATTTTATACTCACTAACAGGAATACAACATTTGTATTCCTGTTAGTTTTTACATTTGTTAATTGAAACTAAAGTGAACCTGTTTTTATTTTCAACTAACAAATGTTGCAACTAACAAATGATAACCATCATAATGATAATGTTTCATTGAAAAAATGGCTTCGCACATGTGTGCACTTTGTGCACCTTATGTGCAAGAGAAAGAACACCTAGTGACACTATACAGAATGAAATTAATATTTCTAACAAGGAAAAAAGAAGAGAAAAAATAATAATAAGAATCGCAATTGAATTAAATTTTGCAGCTTTAAATTACACAGAAAAACAGTGAATCAAAGTTAAAAAAAATTTTAGTGACATCAAAACAGGTGGAATATTCCACTGTTTTATAAAATACTTTTAAGAGCGTATTAATAGATCGATTGTGTATGATATGATATGTACTACCACCCATTGTAGCACGGAAACTAAGTCCGACAGCAATGGGCTCTCCTCGCTGTAAGACTTGATCAAGCTATAATAACCACTAATTATCCTAATCATGCCATTGTATGAAGGGCCAAAAAGGGGTTGGGTGGATCGATAGGCAAAATCGCTTATTCGTTTTAACAGGGATAAAAATAATCTCCTTCCAACAAGTAGATTGAACAATTCGCCAAAAGAGCAAGCCATCTAACATGAGGTTGCCCCAATGGGCGTGGAGAAGAAACCACCCTCTATTCACAAACTGTTAGCAATAGGGAGTTGGCATTCTCACTCTCCCCATCGGGAGTGCTTCAATCGGATGCCCTGATGCCGTATTCCCATGAAATAATTATATAATAGTGTATATATTTATGTAAATGAAAAAATACTACAAGCATTCGTATCTATTATATATGATTTTCATTCGGTTGATCCTGAAATGCAAGAATTGTTGTCAATTGTTAGTTTGTAGAGTTCTGTGGGTCCACGCTTATGCACGTTTTCGTTCGTTTTAAGCGATAGCAGCAATTCACGAAAAACGTGATTTGAGGTATCCTGAAAAAGTTTGATAAATCCATAGAAATTTTATAGAACTAACATTTATGCATTTTAATTTACTGTTGCCATGTTCACTATTTGGTGCTTGGTGTTGATTTTTAACCAGCAATCCACTTTTATTTTTGCTGACCCAATAGTTATTGCCCCTGAGTTAGGAGTTGCTCCTGAAAAAGGTAAGATTCAATTGAAAGGGAGAATGGACTGTTTATATATAGGCACACCTCCTCGACACTCTGCACAGATTACACGATTTCCGAGGATTAAAACAAATCACACCCGACGCGTACAAGCAATGAAACAGGTTTATTCAGCATTCAATACACTACATTTAACTTTATTACAACTTTACTGACATTCAAACCAATTCTTACACTAACAAACGATCTGCGACTTGTCTTCCGCAATCCTCCTTAACAACTAACTTGCATACTCAACCTTAACACTTATCTAATCGCACACAATCTCATAATGGCTTCTGACGGGACGTCATCGTTCAAACTCTCCGTTAATTCTCCGTCATACCCTTCTCGGTTCTCTCATCCGTTGATCATTCTTCTCTGCAAATACTGCCTCGCACATACAGAGGATAAACCATAGACGTATTTGGACTACTTCGTCGTAAACATACTCGCCCACCTTGAAATAGCCATGATTTCTGAAAATAAAGAAACCTCTTCGACCGAAACCGTTGCAAGTGCTAATGAACCTCAAGTATCATGGAGCTCATCTTCATCAAGATTTGGTAATGGTAGGAGACACAACCTTTCAACGGGACGTTTCAAGAAACCACTACTTTTCCATCGCAGCGGCGGTTGGTTGTCATCTTAAATTATTACTAGTTTTTCAATTCCAATTTCCACTGATGGTTTCCAACGTTTCATCCTTCCTTGAAGTTGAAGGAGATAATCTCTCTTCCATCGTTTCCAAAACTGTTGGCCTTTTGTTGGACAAGATGCCGTTGTTTTAATCGGTTCACAGTAATATTAGTGAAATCACATTCTGGTAGACTCTACAGTGATGAACCAATAAAGAATAGCAGGCGTTAATGGTGTTAAGTCTTCAGGATCTTCCCTCAATTGCGTTAAGGGTCGCGAATTAAGACAACCTTCAATTTGAGTGATCAGTTCATGTCTTCAAAACTCAGAACGCTATCCCCCATGACCTTTAGCAAGTGCCGTTTCGCAGATCGTACAACAGCCTCTTAAAGGCCTCCGAAACGGGGTCCGCTAGGAGGGCTGAAATACCACTGGATGCCTTCTTCGTTATATTCCTTGGTGATCTTGTCCCGAAGTCCTTGGATTTTTAGAAAACTGACCAACTCTTTTGGTTGATTTCGTGCTTCAACAAAATTAGTTCCGTTATCGGCAAAAATAACGCTAGGTTTCCCACGACGTGAGATGAATCGTTTCAGTGCCTAAAGGAAGCGTTCCGTCGATAAATCTATCACCAGCTCCATGTGTACTGCCTTGGTGCAGAAGCAAATAAACTGGGAAACGTGGACCTAGTCTCACAAATAACGGTCCGAAGTAGTCCACTCCGGTGTGGGTCTCGAAGCAGTTACTCTCGGGGATAGCAATTCTCCCATAAATTGTTGGATTTTAGATGGGCTCGAACGAAAACATTTTAGGCAGTTATGAACTACGTGACGAGTGGGTAGGAGTGATGGATGTTTCGTAGATTCGGATTCTTGTGGTTCGTTAAGCTGTCCTCTAATTCGCAGAAGTCCATCCTCCTTGGATATATAAGGACAGAACCACTTAAGAGGGGATTTCGTCGACACTGCTGATCCCTTGAAACGGCCTTCCATTCATCCGGGAAGGATTCCATTTATACCCTTTGAATGAGGACTCCTTCGGCTCTGCGCATTTTAGTTGTCGTCAAGGATTCCGGTTTCTTTTTTCTTTCGTTTTGTAGCTTGAGTAGGTCTATTAGTCGTAGCCAATAAGCAGTACGGCGAATCAGCTCAGAATTAGATAAGAATCAAATTTGTTGATGTACCAAACGGGTAGATACTGAGCCTTGCGTTGGCCACTGTTCGTGGCTCTTCTGCAACCAATCCGGGCCGCTCCACCACATTTGGCAATTAATAATGTTATCTGGATTTATTCCTCGTGATATGAGATCAGCTGGATTTTCGGTTCCCTTTACATGACGCCAATGACATCCTTCTGACAAGCCTTGAATTTTAGACACCCTATTAGCCACAAATATCACCCATGTTGCAGGAATTGCGTTGATCCAACGTAATAGGCAGGTAGAGTCAGTCCAAAAATAAACCTGAGCATTGAAGCGCATCGCCTTTCTCGCCTGTTGGCAGAGTTGAGTTGATAGAAGAGCGCCACAAAGTTCAAGTCTTGGCAGAGATTGCGTTTTCAAAGGTGATCGTGGTGCCTACAATCGAACAAGGACATTACCTAACGCATTCTGGCTTCGTAGGAACAAGCATGTTTCATATGCTTTCATTGACGCATCAGAAAAGCAGTGAATTTCAAAGTTTACTGCAGCAGGAATAACTACACAACGGTCAACTTCAATCTCATGTAATCGTGGTAACTGTTGATAAAAGCGCCACCAAGCCTCACCAATCCTCGAAGGAACCGGATCATCCCAATCCAGTTTTTTACCGTCTACTCCTTGTACTGTCCACAAACGTTGCATACCATTTTTGGCATCCACGATAGTAGCTCCAACCAACCCTGTTGGGTCAAACAGAGTAGCGATAGTCGAGAGTATCGTTCCTTTCGTGAATTTTTGAGTTGTTCCTAGCTTGGGAATTTGGGACATAAATTTCAATTTATCTGTTCCAGGAATCCAAGTAAACCCTAAGGTGGTTACCGAGGAATTTGAATCAAATTTAATTTCCTTTTCGTTCGGGATTGTTTTCCTGAGGAATCCCTTCCAAAATCTTCGTACGATTCGATGGCCATTGCCGTAGGTGCAAATCTCCTGCCTTCATCATTTCCTGCAGTTCTACTCTTTGCTTCGAAGCCCTTTCAATATCATCTGCCCCTGGCATTACATCATCCATGTAAGTATCCTCGGCCACAGCAACGGCCGCTAAAAGAAATCGTTGAGCTTCATCGATTGCAAGCTGTTTTAGGTTCCTGTTAGCTAAAAATAGTGCTGGTTTAATTCCGTATGTGACCATGAGGCCATGAGGTGAGGCCAAACAGCTACGCCAAAATATATTCAGGAGTCGTAGATTAGCATCACAAGACCACATTTGCCGGAATATTTTCTCCACATCAGCAACGACCATGATCTGTCTAGTTCGCCCATGGATGATTAATTTTTAGCAGATCCTCCTGAATTACAGGTCGGGCATAGAGAGCGTCATTCTACGATATTCCGGTTACTGTTTTGCATGATGCATCGAATACAACTTGCACTTTAGTTGTTGTAGATGCTGCCTTTACTACAGAATGGTGTGGTAGATAGCACTGCTGGGTATCGTTGTCTGTACCTTCTTGAACTTCCGTCATATGTTCTAACCGTTGATACTCCTCCATGAAAGCCACGTACTACTGACGTAAGTTGTTATCCTTCGCCAATCTGTGTTCCTTATTATAGAAGTGCCTCAACGCTATGTCTCTCGATTCACCCATTTGTTTCAGCATAACCTCATTCTTCGGAAGTGTTACGATGTATCGACCGTTTTTTGCTCTCTGAACCGTACGTTGATAGCGATCCTCACAAAATGCTTCCTCGGACGACGACTTCACCTGTTCGCCAACTTCTTCGCATTCCCAAAAACGAGTTAGAAGATCCCCAAAGCGGTTCGAGACTGACACATTAAAATTGACCAAGGTTATCGTCTTGGGTATTCCTAAGGTACCACATACCACCCAGCCAAAAGCCGAATCAATTTACGTCGGCATTTTCGCTCCCAGTGATATATTATTTTCCGTATGGAACAAACTGAAGAATAGTTCAATACCTAGAACCATCTCCACTCAAGTTGATTCGAAAAATTCTGGATCCGCAAGCCGGATGTCTTGGGGAATCGACCAGTCTGAGACGTCCACCAAGGTAGTAGGAAAGTTCACCGTTACCCTTGGTGAAACCAAAAAAATTACCGACAAAGAAAATTGCGAAACCCTTGATCGAACCTTGATCTGAATTTGATGCCTCACTAGTGTTGATGTTTGACCGATTCCTTGTACCTTGATGTAAACCTTGGTGGAAGTAAAGTGTCCAAAATTTAACGTGGACAGGCTTTATCTTTGCTCGGAATATCATGTGGCAGTGAAAATGGATGTTATCTAATGTTAAGTGTTTCTGAGTATGACAAGTGGACAAGTGTTTCTGGGAAACTTTCAATTTCCATTTTGAAGTTTACAGTTTTCTAGCCGAATTTGGCTTCCTGCAATTACGCAAAGGAGGTACTGTAGATTTCGTGCCGAAAGATCTTATTCATCAAATACACCGAAGCTGTGACTAGTTGAGAAGTTCTAGACCATTATGCAGCATAATCTTCGTAAACATTTTAAAGTAGTCCGAACAGTTGACTTGCTGAATTGAAAACAGTTGAGTTATGAAAAAAATGGATGACAATCGGACAATCGGGCTGAATTTAGCTGAATGATGTTGTCTGATGCAATTTTATCATGTACACCCTATAGATTTTAATGAATGCAATCTTTACACATTATTATACTGTCATCAATTGCATACTTATAACAATAACATGAAGAATAAGAGCCAGTTTGTTACAAATATACGCCTGTAAACTGTATTCAACTTATTTACCAATTATAGATTTTTATTATTTGTATATTTTCAGAATGAACAAAGTTATCAATACAAAGGATAGGAAATCATTGCAATCCTGCAAGGAACATAAAACGATACAAGTAAAAGTCAATCATTTCTTTAGGAAAAAAGCCTTTATTTATTGAGAAATTCTGTTTTTACAGGCTCGTTTCCAGCGGCAGGAGAAAAACTTACTCATCCTTCAGAACGAGAACAAGTCTCTTCACCAAAGAGTGAAACACTATGAAGCTTGTCTAGACGATATAATGCGAAAAGTGGTAGATGCCCTGGTAGCGGAAGACTGTTTGAGAGACGAAGTATCTATTTTAAAAAACCGCGTACGAGATCTAGAAGCCCAGAATGCGGCTCTTACTGCCAGTCCGGCAAAAAGTCGTGATGAAGGTTATTGCACGCTGAGCACCGGGCCGGCTCAGCCCACACAAGAAGGGCATCTGGAAGAGTTACCAGAAGAACCAGAACAGTGGCTTGTATCGGCAGAGCCGTGCACCGCCGAAATGGAAGACTGGAGTATGTCACAGGAAGAGTTGGCTACAGCCTTGGAGGAAGATTGTCATGAGTGGATATGGAATTCAAGCTTTCTCACTACTACTGAGACCCAAACCGAAGACGTATCGGAATTATTACAGGAGCAAGTATGTTCTATAAGAATTAAGTTGTTCACCCAGGCTTTTCCAAATGTATTACAATAAAAGTTAGAATAGACACCTTTTCCTAAACCCTAGGGCATCGTTAAAAATAGTACCATGCCATTTTTTTCAATACATTCGATGACTTTCTTTTTCATCTCATGTTGAGCCATTCCCTGTCCTATTCTAGTTACGCGCCAAGCGAGTGAACAATCTATCAGTATTTAGTTTCGGAAAACTTTCCTTGCTGTACATAGAAGAGTCGATATTTATAAGCTTAAGTTTTATTTCGTCAAGCATAATGTCGAATTCGTTTTTTTTTTCAGATCGTGTATTCCGAAGACGAAGAAGTAGCATGTACAAATTTCACTCGAGATTTCTATAGACTTGTGAGTATAAAGTCTGAAAGCAATCGAAGCCTACAGTCGCCTACGCCGGTGGATACTACAGCCAGCAGCAGCGACGAAAACGAAAGACTGACTAGCCCCACTCCTAGCGAAGCTGGCCAAGCTCAAGTTCATAGTTGTTCCTCCAGCGAATCCAGTGATGTTATCACAGAAAGACATGCACCTCCATTTCCTTCTCCACCACCCTCGCCTCAAAAACATCCTGCCAATATTCATCCGGCAGCAACGGCCGATCTGCTTCAGGATGTACTGATAACTTGCCATAACAAACACAAAGCACTGCAAAACAACATTAAAATGCTTAGAGCTGATACTCAAACAGCATCTCCTACTTGGCGAAGAAGCAATGGATGGAGGCGGGTCCCTAGAAACAATCATGTGGGTATTAATTTGTTCTGCTTCAACAACTAATATTATAACCATAACGCTTTTTTCTATTAACTTTTAGGAAACGCACATCCCTGTTCTAATCAATTCGAAGGATCGTTTGAAATCTCCACCACCTGTGCCCGTACGGAGACATTGTGCTAGTTAGCCATCTCTGTATCTCGTAGACTAAACATGTTTTATACAGAAACTTAATAGGTCTGACAGCGATCAGGAATTTCGAAACTATTATTCGTTACAGCAATGACACGAACTGTTTAGCTTTAGGCATTAAATTGTGATAGTACGTTTAACTAATATTCAGAACAGTATAAATAGATGCATATTGCACACAATCACTGCCAATTTCATAGAACTAACTGTAACCTATATCCTCATTTTAGGAAAATGTGTAGAAAACCAATCAAATTGCTGGACAATAAGAAAGAGGCAACTAATTGAAAAAAAAATAAATCCAAGAAATGCCGCTACCTTGCGTTACTCACGGTAACGCATACGTATGGAGCGAGAATAAACGAGGAATATGGTTGTGACCTTCGCTGAACTTGTGCATGAAGCTTAATATACTAATGTTATGAAAGTTTTTCTGAAGGTAGATATTGAATTGAAAAGTTGTTACAGACAATACACATTTTTGATCTTTTTAGACGTGAAAGTCAGTAGAAACTCAAATTGAGTATTAAATGCAATTGGATTAAAGTCCCTTACCAAAAAATAACAACAATTGATGCAATCGAGTGATGCTTTGTTTTATTTAATCAAGTTTTTTATATTTATTTTACTAGTCTGACTAGTATAAATATATTGGTCTAGAAAACACTCAATTGAATTAATTGAATACAAGCTGCTGTGTGGATTCGTTTTATGATTTATGATTCAATTTGAGCCGTGTTGAATTTTACAAAATGCTTGGATAGAGAATGTTGGATACTTGGATGCTGCTTAAGGGAGTATAGGACTTTTTTTTTACCACGTTCCTTTCCTTGAGAGCGAAAGAGCAGAATAGGATCAAGTTTTTGCGTTCTGTAAATCACACTATGAATCTAGTTACTGACCAATCCTTTATGCAGAATTAATTCTATGACAGAATTGCATACGTTTTAAGTCAAAAATGTCTCAAATCGTCGCCAAAATAATGCTTTTTTGAGGGAACCTTTGGAAAAAGTTATCGGATCGGTTGAGCGGGTGTTGAGATATCTCTGGTGGTGACATGAAAATATTGTCACGAGATAAATGCGATTAAAATTTTCTAGGACGCTTGCTTGGTACAAACAGCTGTAACTTAATATATTTTTTGATTTTCTTCAAATTACATTCAACAATAGATTCGTGATATGTAAAAATTTGAAACAGCCAATAAAATTATCGAACTTTTCACTGAAAATAATCCTATGCCCCCTTAAACTCGGTATGCCGCGTATTATATTTTCTTATATAGTGCCCTCAAAAGTATGTTTTTCCCATTAGAACAAATGCTAATGAAAATGTAGACCTAGATTATATATGTTATCAATATATTCTGAACAATACATGGAACTTTTTTGTGCACAATGAAAAGCGCCGATGGTGTTAACCCATCGATTCCAATAGATCCATATAGACAGTTATGGGCTCTGTACGAGAAACCCCTATTTTTGCGTTACGTCATGAATGACTGATTTCTTTATCAAGCGCAGTTTGTTCCTAATTTGAGATATGCATTGCTTGATAAGGTTCAAAACAATTTTTCCGTAGCTTGCGCTTAGAAGGGTAGTATAGAAAAGTACAAATGATCTGTTACGAGAGATGTAGAAGTAGTAATACAAAACAATGTTCGTAAGTCGAGTTCTATTCCATATCCAGCATCGAAAAGTTAGAGTGAAACCTTGAAGTTTTATAAATTTCAATCTTGCCTATTTATTATTTTCATTTTCATGTTATTTTGAAACGGACAACTGGTCAAATTCAACTGTTCAAAATGTACATTTCTGTAGTAAAGCTGTTCATATGAAGCATGATCTATCAGGTATTCTGTATCTTTGGAGCTGATGAGTACATGTTTGTAAATCTGTGTATATATAAGAATGCCAAACATTAAAAAATGGTTCTCATCATGTTTCCTGGCATACAAGGACAAGTATAACTTATTCATTGTTTAAATTATACAAGTGTACTAAATATATTTTTTTTTCTCTTGAAAAAAATAAATATTTATGATAAATAACAATAACCGAATGTTTATACGAACATTGTATGAATAACGATTACTTGGTAAAATTCTATAAAACGTTTGTATGAAATTTACACAAGAAAGAAATTCCTTTGATAATCCAGAACTTATTTCCAACGAACATTAACTGAGCAGATCTACCTGTTAAATGCGAACAATAGTAATTTTTTTTCTAAAAATTAAAAAAAAGATTGCTAAAGTTTAGTTGATAGAGGTATAATATCATCAATCCACAGACGATAGTACGATTTGTATGACGAATTTAATTATCGTGAACGATCGAGTTTTTTCAAACTTTGATAGCATCAACTACAAGGGAAAATTTTTGCCAGGCCCTTTTTCAACATTAGCAGGAAATTTTTGTTTGATCTTTGCAACTAAAAAATGTTTGAAGAAATTTGCAAAAATTATGGAATTAGATTTTCAAGAACATATTAACGAAAAATTAATTTATTTGACGACGCTGCGCGCGTCTACTGCATACGTTGAAAGTACACTTTCTCTGTTTTTTTTTATTTAACCTCGATCTTTGTTCCAAAACATAGTGAAAATCACCGAAAGGCATATATTCCCATCCATTTAAGACAACCCAAATAGCAGGAGGGATATATAAGAAGGAAGACCTGTCCAAGGAAAAGAATCCATAAAAAAAATCTTAAAACCTCGGCTGAGATTCAACCATTAGTAACGCTTATCGCTAAACCACCGACACCGGCCAATCACCATGCAATAATTTAACAAACTATTTTTAGTTTACGTGGAAATTACTATGAGCAAAGCAAAATGATGTTTGTTGCCTACAAGCCTGTTCTCAAAACTTTACTTGTGCAGTGCGACATAGTAGCCTCGATTTTGAGCTGTTTTCTACGTATCAGAAATACTGATGTTTAATGAAGGTCACTGGATTGAGCTCAATGATATGACATTAAACGTACGATTTAAAAGCTATTTTTTCAGTTAAAGATTCGAGCGTGACAGCTGTTGGGCTACTCTCGGAGAGCTGTTGGAAAACAACATGATTCTGGTGCTGCATCGGCTTTTGCAGGCACTGATGGTGCTGGAGGTACTGAAGGAGTTGTTGGCTCATTTTCGGGTTTTGTTGACTGAATCAGCTTGAACAAGTCCGCAGCACTGTTGTCAATTCTCAATGTCTTCCGGGGCTCATATTCATCGGTGTCAGTTTGGAGTTTCCATTGCTTCTTGCTCTCGGAAAAATCAATAACCACTATTAGTTTGATGAATCAGCCATTTTTAGAAAATATATTTATCTTGGCATACGTTCTGAAGTTGCAGCGCTTCTTGCATCGATGGGAAGACAGTAGAGTTTTATCAATTGGAACGGTGGGATTTTTTCCGCCTTCTCTGAAAGGCGGTATATTAAGACACCCCTTGGCCAGTAGCATAAATCCTTCCTGGTGGTTTTTAGATGTGGCCAATCACCCAATTAGATGGAAACACCGATAAAAAGTGATCTCCATTTTCATGCGTCTGTAAGATGCTTTATCAGCCAAAAAACTTCTGGAACAAAACAACAATCAATCAATTATGACTATATTTTTATTTTTTATTAATCATTTATTTGTTCAATTATGACCATATAAACAACATTAAAAAAGGCTATATTAGAATTATTTAAGGGGCCTGGATTGAAGGGACGAAATAATACAATGATTATTGTCACTTCTACGGCAAGCACAATCAAGCTGTCAAATTAATGGCTTGCGCTTGCTTTGCTTGCTTCAGGAATGTTGACTCGCAAACCAATTGGTTCTATGCATCGATTGATCGGTTGATCGCGCATGGAAGAAAAATTGTATCATTTTTTCTCCAAATGACAAATGCATACGGATCACATAAAAAAAGGATTCAAATAAAATGTCTTTTGTTGTCTTCCCGGATAAAAATAACCGTACAATTTCAATACAATAATATAAAATATCATGAAAATCTATTTCCGACCATTAATCTTATTGTTCATGAATCAGATAAATGAAAAATGCATATTGTCATTACAATAGATTTACAACTCACTCCATATGCTAGGATTTTCAGCAATTGAGGAACAATACAATTAATAGTAATTGACTCAAATTTGTTCGGAAAATTATTATTTTTTCTACAGTAAAGATACATAACAACCCCCCTTTTATATTGTCGTTGTTTAAATTAAAATTAGATTTTATTGTGGTAACAATAACGCCTATTGTCATCTTATTGTTGTGAACAATAATATTAATTGTACCTACTATAGATTTTATTGTATGGTTACAAAATATTCAATTGTAAATCTATGAGAATTTTTTATTCGGGTTTGGCAATGACAATATTATGTTTGGAAGAACGCTTATAAACAAATTTCGTTATCGTTCACAGGAAACTTATAGTACGTTTATAGTACGTTCACACTACAGTTTATATAACGTGATATAGGGTATCTTGATATCAAATGACATTTACATTATTTCCAGTGAAAAGTAGATGTATAGTTGCTGATATCAAGATACTCTATATCACGTAATATAGGCAGTAGTGCGAACGTATTATTACACTACTGCTTATATTACGTGATATAGAGTAGCTTGATATCAGCAACTATACATCTAGTTTTCAGTGGAAATAATGTACATGTCATTTGATATCAAGATTCTCTATATCACGTAATATAAGCAGTAGTGTGAACGTACTGCTAGGGCCTTTCCTTTTGAACTTCAGGTCCCCAAAATGTTTTCGATGAGTAGAATGTCATCGTCGTTTTTCAGTTCTGGATTTATATCTTCTGTAGATCATCCAGATCAGGCGCACTCTAGTTAAACATTCCAGGAATCATAGACACCGGTTCGAGACTCACATTCAACTAACAAAAAACATTCAGAAATAAGCAGGCAAGAAGTATGATCGGATCACGAGTGCGAGTAATAGTACGTTCACACTACTGCTTATATTACGTGATATAGAGTATCTTGATATCAGCAACTATACATCTAGTTTTCACTGGAAATAATGTACATGTCATTTGATATCAAGATACTCTATATCACGTAATATAAGCTGTAGTACACACTTAGAAAATTTTACAGTATTCGGTAATTTTTTATCGAACTTTCAACAGCGGTACGTTCGGTAATCCGATTTACCGAATTTTGGTGAAATTATACAGTATTCCGGTAAAAAAAATTACCGGAACTTGTCAAATTTTACCGAAATCCGTTAAATACGATTACCGAACTGTTCAGCTGTTGAAAGCTCGGTAAAGAAAATACCGAATACTGTAAAATTTTCTAAGTGTGTGTAAGCGTACTATAAGAGAGAAATCGATACTGACTTTATTGATTTGTTTTTTATTTTGCATTAGCTTTAAGGAGGGATATACAGTTAGGATGCCAAAAAAAATCATTTTTTTCTTTTTGCATAAAAAGAAAGTAAAATTCCCATAGAATACGCTTCTGAAACCTTGTTTTCGAAATTAGAATTCCAAGTGCTCCGTTTTATCGTTTTTCGAAGACGCCTTCTTCGCGCGCAGACCGATAATTAAAACATTCAACGCGTTTTTCTCAAAACAGCAGTTTCGGAGTTTATGCCGGTGATAACTTGAAAAACGAAACTTACAGGATTTTGACGTAGGACTACGTCTTTGTTTTTAGTACAGGGGTACATGTTGCGAGTACAAAAATTTGGAGCGTCACGAAATATGCTTAGGTTTTGAACGTTGATAACTAAGTCATTCCTCGATTGATTTCCAAAATTTTTACCTCAATCGATCGGAACATTTACTACGCTTCGATTCCAATTTATAAATCTATTGCTTTTTAACATTCTACTATTAAAATTAACGCAAATACAAGGTGATGTCTTATAATGCCGATTTTTCAGAGTAAATTTACCAAATGCACAGTTCTCTCCTAGCGCAGACTTCATATTTAAGTAACGAACGTCTCTCAACCAGCCACGAAGGTTATAAAAGAGGTACACCTTGACATTTTGCTTCAGTACCCAGTTAGTTTTTTGCTTTCGAGCTGAACGGACGTGTTTGTGCAAGTGAAAAACCTTACAAAGTGAATCGGCAGTAACTGCGCAATTTCTGTGAATTTCAAACGACGAATTTATTTTTCTCCGTGAGCGTTTCTAGCGACTAGTGTATAGTGAGAGATATTAAAACAACAATCAGTGGTGTGCAAAAGCACAAAAGAAACGGTATGGCGACAAGCTCGGGGTGGGACCCCGGGTTGCCCCCCACAGTGTTAGATGGCAGACCTACGGCTCCGAATTGGATGGGCGGCGTTGGCATCGGTCAGCTTCAAATCCTATCGCTTCGGGCCATGGAGGAACATAAAGAACTTTGCCCGTTCGTTGTTGGCAAGTCCATGCAGGACCTTGTTGGTGACATAGAGAGTACGACGACGGAATCTGGTGGTAGTAAGTATGTTCTGCGGGTTCGTGATGCGCGACAGGTGACTAAGCTCCTCAATATGAAAACGTTGTTCGATGGCACGGCGGTGGTGGTGGAACTTCACCCCATCCTCAACAAACGGCGCTGTGTGATCTCGTGCCGGGAAATACAAAAGAAATCGGAACAGGAGCTGCTTGAATGGATGTCGACGGAAGGTGTCATTGGAGTAAAACGAATCACTCGCATGCAAGACGGAAAAGCGACCAACACTCCAACAATCATCCTGACCATTAACGGTACTGCGTTTCCGGAATATGTCAAAGTTGGCCCCCTACGGATTCGCACCAGAATATACATCCCGGACCCAATGCTGTGTTACCGATGCTACGAGTACGGACATACTAAATTCCGTTGTAAGGAAGTGGCCCGGTGCAGGAACTGCTCCGATGTACATAATATGGACAATGAATGCTCCGCTACTCCTTTCTGCCGAAATTGCCAGGGACAAAATGGACCTGCTAACCGAACCTGTCCAGTGTACCAAATGGAAAAAGAAGTTACACGGCTACATTTCACAAAAGGAATTTCCAAAGAGGAAGCACGCAAACAAATTGCTGCCGGAGGTGGCACTTATGCTTCTGTTAGCAAAGTGAAACACAGATTAACTGTAGCCCGTGAAAATACCGCTGAATCTGAGCAGATGAAGGCCAAGGATGACCTTATTAAACAATTAATGGACACTATCAACAAATTGAATGCCAGAATCGAAGTTTTGGAGCAGAAAGACGTGCTTAAGATCTTTTCCTACGATCAAAGAAAGCCGCCAAAGCCAAGGAAGTAGAAAGTGTTTTCGACATGGAAACAGATGCCAGCTCCCACCACTCCGAACGGATTGAAGCTGTTGCACAGGTAAGTGCCGCTCCTTCAAAGCCAATCGTTGCTTCACACAAACGACATCCTACCACTGAAATTCACCCCCCTGTCCCAAAGAAATCTCTTGCCTTACCACCATTCCCCCTGAACTCCTCTAACACCCAGCTTATCCTAGAGGGTTTGAGCTGTTTAGTGGAATACCTGTAACTAGAAATTAGAAGAAGAATTAGTATCTTCCATTTAATTCCTACTACCTTTTGCTTATCAAAAGTCCACAAACCCGGAAACGAAATGAGGGAGATTGTTTCATCTGTAGGATCTCCAGCCCATAAGCTAGCAAAATGGCTAGTAAAAGAATTTCAAGGTATCTCCGAGCAATTCCCAACAAGCTCAGTTCGCAACTCCCAGGAATTTGTACAACAGCTACAGTCATCAGGTCATATAAATGACAATGAAGTAATGGTATCTTTCGACGTCACAGCCCTTTTCCCTAGCGTACCGATCAAGGACGCAATTAACCTTCTAGAAGATTGGCTTTTGAAACAAGGAGATGACACAACATGGAAGCAAAAGGTACGGATGTACCTTAAGCTGACCCGACTTTGCATGGAAGAGAACTACTTCACTTTCAGAGGATCATTCTATAAACAATTAAAAGGAGCCCCTATGGGAAATCCTCTATCCCCATTCCTCTGTGAACTGTTTATGGCGAATTTGGAAACAATCCTAAAAGCGAAAGGATTACTCCCAACTCGTTGGTGGAGATACGTCGACGACATCTTCGCCGTCGTGAAAAAAGACGATCTCTCCCTGATTCTTCAAGAAATCAACAATCTCCACAAAGACATTAAGTTCACCCATGAAATAGAAAAGGATGGAAAACTTGCATTCCTCGACCTTCTAGTAAAGAGAGAATTATTGTCGCCATCTCCTTTAGAGTTTGAAATCTTCAGAAAACCCACAAACATCCAAAGAGTCATCCCATACACTTCAAACCACTCTTTTCAGCACAAAATGGCCACTTGGAAAAACATCTTCATAGAAAATCACTAACAACCCTCTCAGACTCACCTGAACCCCTAAAACGTGTATCCGTCCCCTTCGATAAAGACATTACACAAAAGCTTAAACCACGACTTAGGGAATTTGGCTTAGACTTAGTTTTTTCTAGTAGGCACAACCAATTAGCATCGATGTTAGGCTCCACCAAAGACTCAGTAGACACATTAGGCAGAGCAGGGGTATACAGAATCAAGTGTAAACACTGCAGCAAAATATATGTAGGTCAAACAAAGAGAACCTTGGCAACAAGGTTCAAGGAGCATCTAGCGGAGGTAACTAAGGCTGTCAAACAGAACGAGAAAGGAATTTCACATAACTTCAAATCAACAGTCGCAGAACACATCTTCACGGAAAATCACGACATAACGACGAATGACATCACAATATTACGGACTACATCTACACCCTCGAAATTAGACGTCGCAGAAAGCTTAGAAATAAACAAACAACAGAACACAAATCTACTAAACAAAGACCAAGGCAATGGTTACACATGGCTCTTCAACTTACTACCCAAACGACATCAAACCCGACGAAGCGGAGCACCCGCTGCTACACAATAAGTATGTTAGGTATAAATGAGAAAGAAGCGAATTAGATATTAAGTACACTTGTTTTTGACTCAGGATAGGTATAGACAAACTAATAATAAGATAGGTATAAACAACATAATGATAGGTAAACGTTTTGTATTTAGAAAATAGTATATATACGGCAGGTGGCGAAGGTTTTCTTTCAGTCGAGTTATTAGTACGAGACACTGAAGAAGTCTGCACATTGTAGACGAAATACGCGTATCTGTCGAAGATAAGCAAAGGTAGTTGGAATTAAATGGAAGATACTAATTCTTCTTCTAATTTCTAGTTACCCAGCTTATAAAAAATACACCCGCAAACCTCAAAAATGTAATTGACCAACTACACACTTCTCAGGATTCTTCCCGCACTGACCCTCCCAGCCTTCAATCGAAAAATGGCCGACGTTTCAAACTCGATAAATAATCAGACTCCTCAGAACCAACCCCCCTCTAATCTTTGCATTGCCTTACAGTGGAATTTATTTGGTCTCAAAGGAAGACTCCCAGAATTACACCTCCTTATTACACAATACAACCCAATAGCACTCGCCTTACAAGAAACTTTAATCCCTAAATCTAAAACCTATCCAAACATTATTAAGAATTACGAACTCTACCTATGTGAAAATCCCGATAATCCAATGAAAACTGGTGCTGCAATGGCAGTTAAAAATGATATACCCCACCGTAGAATTAACCTTTCCTTTCCTCTAATAGCAGTTGCCGTTGAAATTGATTTCCCGTTAAAAATTACCTTAATATCCATCTACATATCCCCAGAACGTCAAATAAGTTCAAATTTAAAGTCCCTCCTCACCAAACTAGTCAATCAAGTTTCTTCCCCAGTTCTTTTGATGGGCGACTTTAACGGTCACTCGCACCTCTGGGGTGGCTCATTTCAAGATCCCCGGGGTTTGATTATAGAACAAATTATTGATGAATTTGGCTTCTCCCTTTTAAATGATAAAACCCACACCAGAATTAATCCTTCATCCGGCAAATCATCCGCTCTCGACCTATCCATCTGCTCCCATAACCTAAGTCCTCAACTGTTCTGGAACGTACATGGTGACTACTGCGGTAGCGATCATCTTCCAATAGCTATCTCTCTGAATCGAGCACTTCCTGTTTCATCCTGCCGTCCCAGATGGAAATATGAACTTGCCAATTGGCCTAACTACCAACTGGATATTTATGACAGCTTAAAAAACAGACCACCCTCCACTCCCGAGGAATTAATCGAACTAATTTTCGATTCTGCCATTAGGCACATCCCTAGAACTAAAGGCAATCCGGGCAAAAAAGCGGTTCCCTGGTGGAACCCAGAGGTGCGGTCTGTAATTAAACTCCGTCGTAAAAAACTTCGTGCTCTGCAGAGAGTGGCTATGGAGGATCGCAAAAACTCCGATGCTCTTATCGACTTTAAAATAGCTCGCCAAACAGCCAAAATCGCAATTAAAAAAGCTAAACAGGACAGTTGGGATCATTTTATCACCTCCATCAACCCCGAAAGCACATCAAAGGAACTGTGGGATAAAATCCATAAACTAAACGGCAACAAGAATAAACAACCCATAAAACTACGTATCCCAAATTACCGACAATCCTCCCCAAATAGCTGAACATTTTGCTGATCTTTTTGCACAAACTTCCGCATCCTCAAACTACTCCAACCAATTTCTATCACATAAATCAAAGGCTGAATCCTCCCCTCCTAACTTCACCTCCGACAATAGCCTAGAATACAACCAAGAGTTCACATTTGATGAACTTGAGTGGGCCCTACATAAAGTTCGGGGTTCATCCGCTGGTCCTGATTATATCGGTTACCCCCTCATCAAAAATCTTCCTTTTACTGGTAAAACAACACTCTTATCCCTGTACAACGATATCTGGCTCAAAGGAGAAATTCCTTCCTCCTGGAAGGAAGGACTTATTATTCCTATCCCTAAACCCGACAAAAACAAACATTATGCTGATAGTTTCCGCCCAATAACCCTTTTAAACTGTATTAGTAAGATCTTTGAGAAAATGGTCAACCGACGTCTAATGACCCTTCTCAATTCTCAAGACTTACTTGATAATAGACAGTTTGCTTTCCGCCCCGACCATAGTACCGATGACTACTTTACCGAACTGGAACATATCATTTCCTCACACCTTGACGAAGGCATGCATGGTGACTTGGTTTCTCTTGATCTGTCTAAGGCCTACAACCGTGCGTGGCGTTTTCCCATCCTCAAATCTCTTGAGGAATGGGGAATCAAGGGTCGCATGGGTTGTTACATCCAAAGCTTCTTGGAGGACAGGAGATTCCGAGTCAACATCGGCAACAGCCGCTCGGAAGTGAGATGTCAAGAAAACGGTATCCCTCAAGGCTCTGTTATTGCTCCAACCCTTTTCCTCATCTGTATGCAATCCCTATTCAAACATATTCCTCCTGACACTCATATTTTAGTATACGCAGATGACATCATTATCATAACATTCCATAGCTACAAATCCATCACTCGAAAAATAATCCAATCCGCAGTCAATAGCGTCTCTAACTGGGCTGATGAACATGGCTTTTCCATATCCCCCGAAAAATCCCAACTCCTTCATATCAGTAATACCACCAAAAAACTTTCCAAGCTTCCTGAAATCACCCTCAACCAGAACATAATTAAATCCCAAAAATCCCTCAAAATCCTTGGCATATTCCTTGACCGAACCCTCAGTTTTCGTATCCATGCAGAGTACATCCGTAAAACCACCATTAAATTAATTAATGTCATCACGGCTATAGGTACCAGGTTACCGAGTGCCCACAGGAAAACTATTGCACAAGTGGTCAACAGCTGGTTAATACCAAAAATGTTTTATGGTGTGGGCCTCTATAGCCGAGGTGATGATAAAATCCACCAAAAACTCCGCCCCCTTTACAACAAAGCATTCCGATATTCCTCCGGCGCCTTCGTTACCAGTCCTATCCTTTCCATAATGGCCGAATGTGGCCAACTTCCATATGACTACCTCCTCGCAAACATTCTTGTGTCTAAAGCCACCAGGTGGCTTAGTCTTAATCGCAATAAAAATGTCCCGTTAATCCATAGAGCTTCTACCATTTTTCATTCCCTTACAAATCATACCCTTCCCCAAACAGCCGTTCAAATCAGACCCAAAATCAGACCTTGCAACCCTCACCACTAATTGATCTTTCCTTACTCCAAATAGTCAGAGCCGGAGATCCCCCATCAAAAATCCAAGCCAATTTCTTCAAACTCCGTAACGATAAATATCCCCACCATTACCATGTGTACACCGATGGATCTTTATCTAATGGTAAAGTCGGGTACGGCATTTCAAGCGATTCATCCCTTCCCAACATCAGCTCTTCTCTACCATCTATATGTTCCATTTTTAGTGCCGAAGCCTATGCTTTAATGAAAGCTTCCAATTTAGAATTCCCATTGAGTATCTCCTCCGTAGTCTTCAGTGACTCTGTCAGCTGTCTCCAGGAATTGAATTCTTCATGTGTGAAGCATCCCTGGCTCCAAGAAGCGGAGAGACTTTCTCTGGAGAATCGAGTCGCTTTCTGCTGGGTTCCAGGCCATTCTGGTATCCTTGGCAATGAGAAAGCGGATCGATTAGCCGGGGAGGGTCGCGAATTGGTCCCAGAGGATGTATCCATCCCAGCACAAGACGTCCCAAGATGGTCCACAGAGGCAATTCGAGACAGCTGGAATCAAAAGTGGCTCAATAGTCGAAATTTCGCCCTTCGAAGATTAAAAGCTCATACCTTTTCCTGGCCCGATAATAATAACCCCCTACACCGACGCATACCTACCCGCCTGAGAATTGGTCACACCCGCCTCACACATTGTCATATTATCAACAGAGAACCCCCTCCTATATGTTCCTACTGCGGTATCCCAATTTCCATCCAACACATCCTTATTGATTGTCCCAAATTCCTAGAAGAACGATTGGCTGCGAATATGAGCGGCACCCTGGAGGAGACATTGTTACCATCCAACGAAAGAAACCTTATACAGTTCCTTAATAGTACCGGTTTGATAGACGAAATTTAGAATTCCAGCGAACAGGGACGAATGACCTTAGTTGTTAAAGTCCCTCTATAAAAACAAAAACAACAACAACATTTTGCTTCAGACTTACGGCAGTCGTGGAGCTGCGCAGTGGTGGTAGGAGCCCAGTTGGCCGCAGAAAACACCACCTGGCGAGCAGTCGTTGCAGCAAAGCCGCCCGTGACAACGAGACAAGAATCATCCCACGACACCTGCAGATGGCCACCAACAACGACGAGGAGCTGAACCAGGAAGACCTAAAAGAAAGTTCAAGCTCAATCGCGAACCATGCTTCTCTCCGGTTTATTAAATCCGTCCTTTTCAGGATGACCAAATCCGTTTGCCAATAAAAGAGTTTGGTTGAATTTTCCTTTAGTGCTGATTAAATTTTAATTACCACGCCCTGGTTGAACAAAGCATTCATTAAACACCGCATCTCGGAGAAAATGAACACCCAACGAACGAAATTCTAACATGGATAATGCGAGCCGAACTGCAACACGTCCGACCGACCATTTAGTAGAGTTTAATTTAGTTCCTAGTTGTGCATAGCGGATTAGGTGCTGGTGATGGCAAGTACACAAAGCAAATTTCTGTTAAAATCATCCGTTTAGCGTGCAGTAATCAAAACTAATTGTTGTGGCGTATGAAATTCAGTTCCTCCCCTTTGGTGCGATTTGTGTCACATTGTCTTCTTTGGTACCGCCTTCTTTTGTGCAATAGCATCTGACGCCATAACATACCAGCTCTTAGCAGAATTTTGATTCAGTCTTACGGCAGTCGTTGAGCTGTGCAGTGGTGGTAGGAGCCCAGTTGGCGGCAGCAAGCACCATGGAGGGTGTACTGGCGCGCAGTCGTTGCTCGGAGAGGCGTTGCGTTGGTGCAGTTGGCTGTTGGTACCGGCTGTTGGTTGGCTGCTGTAACCTACGAACTGGCGGGAAAAAGCCGCCCGTGACAACGAGGCAAGAATCATCCCACGTCACCTGCAGATGGTCACCAGCAACAAAGAGGATCTGAACCAAGACGACCAACCAAGTTCAATCGGGAATCATGTTTCCCCCCCGTCAAGTACATCCGTCCTTTTCAGGACGACCAAATCAGTTTGCCAATTAAAGAGTTTGGTTGAATTTTTCTATTGGTTATTTGAAGTAGACATTGTGATATTGTTCATTTTAGTTCCTAGTTGTGTATAGCGGTTTAGTTGCTGGTGATGGCAAGTACATAAAGCATATTTCTGTTATGAAAATTATCCGTCTTGCGTACGGTAATCAAAACTAATTATTGTGGCACAATAACTAAAGTTCGTCCCCTTTGATGCTATTTGTGTCACACTACCTTCATTGGTACCGCCTTCTTTTGTGCAATAGCATCCGACGCCATAACATAGCAGCTCTTAGCAGAATTTTGATTCAGTCTTACGGCAGTCGTTGAGCTGTGCAGTGGTGGTAGGATCCCAGTTGGCGGCAGCAAGCACCATGGATGGTGTACTGGCGAGCAGTCGTTGGTCGGAGCGGCGTTGGTGCTGATGCTCCTGTCAACCTCGCTGCTGAAGCCTACCCGTGACAAAGAGACAAAGATTGTCCCACGTCACCTGCAGATGGTCACCAGCAACGACGAGGATCTGAACCAAGAAGACCAACCAAGTTCAATCGGGAACCCTGTTTCTTCCCCGTCAAGTAAATCCGTCCTTTTCAGAACGACCAAATCAGTTTGCCAATTAAAGAGTTTGGTTCCTAGTTATGCAAAGCGGATTAGTTGCTGGCGGTGGACAGCAAATTAGGCATATTTCTGTTGAGAAAATCATCCGTCTAGCGTGCACTAATTCAAACTAATTATTGTGGCACAATGACAAAAGTTCGTCCCCTTTGATTCAATTTGTATCACATTGCCTTCGTTGGTACCGCCTTCTTTTGTGCAATAGCATCCGACGCCATAACATACCAGCTCTTAGCAGAAATTTTGACTCAGTCGTACAACAGTCGTGGAGCTGTGAGGTGGCTGTTCGCACGCAGTTAGTGGCAGCAAGCACCTTGGATGGTGCACTGGCGAGCAGTCGTTGCCCACACTCCCGCTTCTTTCTACTCAATTTTTGAGTACAATTGTATGCTATCTCTGTATCCCTCACGGATATCTTACTCAATTTTCGTTAAACTGTGGATCAACTCAATTTTTGATTAGATCCACTTCTTACAAAAATTGAGTAACATTTCCGTGAGAGAAAAAGAGATAGCATACAATTGTACTTAGAAATTGAGTAAAGTGAAGCAGGAGTGCTTAGAGGCGTTGGTATAGTAGTTGGTGACTATGCTCCTGTCAACCTCGCTGAGAGAGACATGGCTGCTGAAGCCTACGAGTTGGCGGGAAAATGCCGCTCGTGCCGAGACAAACAACCCTAGGGGAATCGCAAACTATTTCTCCCTCGTCAATTATATCCGTCCTTTTCAGGACGACCAAATCAGTTTATTAACTAAAGAGTTTGTTTGGTTGAATTTTTCTTTTGTCGGTTTGTAGTTCAATTACGCCGCGACCCGGAGTATATCACAAAGACCGTTGAGTGGCAAAGTGGTTGAGTTCGTTTTAGTTCCTAGTTGTGCATACCGGATTAGTTGCTGGCAGTGGCTAGCAAATTAGGAACATTTCTGTTAAGAAAATCATCCGTCTAGCGTGCACTAATTAAAACTAATTATTGTGGCCTAATAACTGAAGTTCGTCCCCTTTGATGCACTTAGTATCACATTCACTTCGTTGAATGAAAATATCATTCAGTCTTACGGTGGTCGTAGTTCTGTGCAGAGAGAAATGTGCTGTAGCAACGCAGTAGATGTGCGACCATACTGGAGGATGCACTGGTGAACATTCGTTATCCAGAGAAGTTGGTGCAGTTGACTGTTTGGGCCGATGTTCCCGTCAACATCGCTGCGAGAAAGAAGGCTGCTGAAGCCTACGAGTTGATGGGAAAAGCCGCCCGTGACAACAACGGGACAAGAATCATCACACGTCACCTGCAGATGGCCACCCGCACCGACGAGGAGATGAACCAAGAATACCAAGAAGAAACTCCAAGTTTAACCGTGAACAATGTTTCTCCCCCGTCAACTTTATCCGTCCTTTTCAGTACGACCAAATCAGTTTGCTTATTAAAGAGTTTGTTTGGTTGAATATATCTCTTGTGCTTTTTGAAATTTCATTCATTCGATAGGAATCAAATATTTTGAGAATGTCCAACTAAAATGTCGCAGCATAAATATGGCTGCAAGGTATGTGGTTCAACCATCGTAGAAAATACAACTAGGGCCGTATCATTATTAAAACCAAACGGTCATTTTTAGGGCCACCAAATGCTATCTAAAGAGTTACAAAAGAATATTCTTACATATTTACTTCCCAATTCTGGTCTATCGTTCAATTACGGTAATTCGACCTAGCCGTCTATCGGCAATAATAGACTTTGAATCCCCAAACAGACCACAACCATCTTTAGCAAGGTTTGGAAGAAGAAAACGTATAGCACTTCATCTACCAGGTGCTGAAGTATTTTAACCCGATACTGTCGTTTCCTCCAAAGCAATAAACATTATAAACAGCTTCGTAAATGACGTTTCCGAGCGGATTGAAAGCGTAGCTGCCCGACTAACTTAAATCAATTGGCGGATGGCCCTGACGTCTCTGGAAATTCAAACTGCCTTTCGATCATGTTGCCTAGAGAGCTAGCCAAACACGAGGTTTCAGAGCGAACCGCCGCCATGATCAAGTAAACCAGCTTCATGACGAAATGAGGTGGTGGTAGTAGCTGTTGCCTCGAACCCAAAATGGCGCTTTTCAGGGCCAACAAAACAACTGGAAAATAAAGTTGACATGTGTTTGAGAATGTTGAAAGCTGGGTTTCGGGGTGGTCGATTGTGAAAAACATCTTTCGTGTGCCGAAGCCGTAATGTTTGTGACATTTGAACTTTTAGCAGTGTTGTACACACATAGACCTAGTAGAAACCGTATGCAATTGGAGGTTAATGAAGCCATGTTATATTTATTTCCATTCATTCGTCTCACATACTATTTTTTACATTTTAAGTGTTTTAGCCCATTCAGCTTTGTTTAATTTTATGTGAAAATTTCATGTAAAACATAAACACTTTAATTGGTGTGTTTAAAGTGTTTATGTTTTACATGAAATTTTCACTTCAGCCCTTGGGGCATTGTTTGTTAAAATTTGATAACCTATGTATGAATTTAGATACCACGACAGGTGATATCAAATAACTAAGGTTGTAGTGCGAAATGTTTAGTGTATGGGATTAGGAACGAAACCAATTTCAGCCACTCTTTAAACAATCAAGCGATCTAGATTGCACATTGCTTCGTAGTCCTACGTCAACTTTGCGTACAACCCCATTGGGCTGTCCCTTCTAGTTTTTTATTATAGTCTTACCTTCTAGATTAATTAAAGTTTATTGTAATATTTTTTTTATTAAATATGGAAAAATTTGATAAAATGGCGGAAAAAATGGGGATTTTTTCAAAAAAGTTTCCCCACAAGTGCAAATTTATTTTTCTGACTTTTTTTACAATTTATCTTCTAACTGTATATGTAATTAATGCAATTTTTTTGGGTTAGAAGGTTTCAGATCAAAACTGTGACCAGGAGAGTAATACAACGACTTTTTCAACGCACTCTAACGGCCGCCATTTTGTTGAAAAAAAAATTAAAAACATATGTTTGTATACTACATGGATACATTTATAATTGTTTCGATTGATTTGAGTAAAAACTTCTCCTTTAAAAAAGGTTATCAAAAATTAGTTTTTTCTCGGTCTAACTGTATATTCCCCCTTAAATCGGTATACAGCAAAGCTGAGCTTGCTCACCATTATTTTGACATTTGGGCAAACATTATATGACCAATTTTAAAATCACTTTGAAGCTATATTCTCAGACAAGGTTGCGGCTTATCATTTTTGACTTATCCATATTCATTTGCCGATAGCTCTTCTCAGAAGCTCAATTTCAAAATATGATGTATGATGAACTTATGGTGCTTGAGTAGACCTACAACTTTGTCTAACAATACATAGCTCTATCTCTTATATCTGAGGAATAAGAGCGTATATTCGCAGTGATTTTCGCGATGATCGTGAAGATCGTGATACAAAGTTGTAGGTCTACTCATGCACTACAAGTTCATCATACATCATATTTTGAAATCGACCCTCTGAAAGGAGATATTGGCAAATGAATATGCCTGAGTCAAAAATGATAAGCCGCAACCCTGTTCTCAGACATTATCTCAGCTATCTATTTCACATGTTTTGGCATTAATTAGCTTTTGAGACGTTTTTAAAGCTGTAAAGCTGTAAATTAGTAGTTTTATATGTGGTTAGCTGGCTGAAAAAAATCCTCTTTGTAGTGCTTTTCGGTTGCTTGGGTAATTCATTCGATTTTCGAACATAAAACGCACATGTGTTGGTTTAGAAAAGTCATCAATTATGATACCCTTTTCGAGGTGTTGTACATTTTTTCTAATATATAAGGTTATTTGATAAAAGTATTGAAAATTTATAGTAACAGAATCAATAAGCGAAAACAACCAACAAAACCACTTAATATCTCCTTGACGAGATCAGGTCGTGACGATCAGGTGGCGATCAGGTCAAATTAATTGAGATGCCAATCCCGTAGTTCTTTTGTGAAAAGTATTGTACATGATGGTGAAAAAACGTGATATTGATGTGTACATTATTTTGAGCTCTACGCATATTCAAAATCAGACAGCTGAGGAAAGCGAAATTAAGTTTTAAACAGACTTTTTTTTCGGAAGAAATGGTGATAAATAATGTTCTTAGAGAAGGTCCATTAATTATGTCAGGCAATAAGGGTGGAGGGTTAGAAAAAGTCACTTTTTGGGTGACATAATTAATGGACGGTTCCTTATGACCACAATTATTGAACCAATAGATTAAATTATTATTCTTCGATAGATTATGCTTATTCTTCGATTTATTATTATTATTCGATAGATTATCGAGATTCTTGCATTAATCGGTTGAAAATTTTCACAACAATCAATCCAGTTATCAGGATTGTCATTTATTATTATTCATTATTATTTATTATTGATTCGTCAACAGATAAAAATGTTTATCCCAATGACAATAAGATAAAATTGAATTACATACAACAATTAACTCATACATCTTCGGAAACAACGCTTATTAACCCACGGGATACATTAAATTTAAACTCGTTATAATAGATGTTGAAGACACGAGCCATGCTTAGCACAGGTTCGTGTTTGCCGTAGTTGGTCCTTGAGTGCCGGTTAATTAAGAATGATTGTAAACGTAGGTTTCGTCGTCGAGTGTTGATGTTCAATAGACTAAGTAAAGTGGAACAGTCGATGTTTCCCTGAAGAATGTCACCAACGAAACACGCTTTGGCCACCAAACGCCTTCCTTCCATACAATTGCCAACGAAGATGTCGTAAAGCAAAACGTATAAACTTCCGCTGAACGGCTTCGATCCTCTGGACTGCATTTTGGTAGAAAGGGGACCAAACGACAGCGCAGTACTCCAAAAAAGGACGAACCAAAGACCAGTATAGTGCCTTCAGACAATGAACATCTTTGAAGTTTGGCTTTAGAAACTATATAGGCAATGTGGTTCTCGAATGACAGTTTGGTGTCTAGCATTACTTTCACAAGCGGTGTCAGAGTTTGAAGAACGGAATATCTTTGGCCATATTCTTTGCTGATGAAGCATAGATCCAGCAAACGGTTATTCGCGTTAGGAATGTCATAAATTTGCCGAAATCTAGCGGTAGAATACGCGTGAAGTAAAGAGAGAGAAGCCGGTCTAAATGACGAACAGGAATTGTCTGGATGGCGGAAGCCGTTAGTATCGATGTTCCATGAAATCGTGCTTCGGTTGAAATCTTCCACGATGACGATATTGTCGCTGGGTCCCATTTGTGACATAAGGCTTTTCGATAAGGCTTCTGTCGCTAACACGATCTGGGGGGATATAGATCACGCAAATAAACAGAGTCCCGGTTTTAGTGGATATCGCCACCCAAAGATGTTCAACCGTTGAGTCTTCTGGAGGCTTCAGAAGTCGAGATTTGAATTTTGAGCGCACGGCAAGAAGAACTCCATCACCAGATTTCTTGTTGCTATTGAGCGGCGATCAGTCTAGCGGGTAGACATTATACGTGTCGTCGAACAGTTGCTTCGATGATGTGTTTATATTAAGCGATGTTTCCGTGAAGGCGTAAACATCGTAGCTTGCGTCACTGCATGCCAGCTGGTACCCGACGAGTGAAATGTTGATACCACCTACGTTCTGGTAGTACAGAAGGGCTGTCAATGAGGGGGCAGAGGATTCGGCAGGTAGCGATCTGAAAGATGAGGCAACATCAGCCTGAGCAACGTCATTAGGTGATGGATATCAATGGCAGGAACTAGCAATTGGAACATCGTTGAGACTGACATTGGGCACAGCTGAGCTAGGAGGGTCCAGGGCTTCCATACTGCTTTGTAACGTGCGTCCCAAACCAGTTGAAGTTATGGTCGATGAATGTTGATGATGAGCTTGGGTGAAATGATAGGTGTGTAGCGGGCTGGTGGACGTTGATAACAGCGGTCTAGTAGAAGCATCAGCAGGAGAAAAAACGCTGGAATCGGAAGATTCATCAGGAAGAGTACGTTCTACAAATTGCGGGTACTTGCCTGAATTCGCGGTTTGGAGAACCTCTTCGTCAGAAGCAACACCAGGACCGCAACGACTACGATGAACGACGACAGCAATTTATTATTAATTTATAACTACGAATAACAATACTCTCTACAATCTACGATAAGAAGAATAGTCTTCAGTTGCTGTATTGATCAACATGACTGTTCGAGAGTAACATCACCCTGCCCTCGCTACGCCACTGCCAAATGAGAGGATTTCTCCCTAACGATCATACTTCCGAGTCTAAACTCTATTCTCCCTAAAACATCGACCGATAGCCACAGCGATCGTTAGCGGTGACGTCACAGCTTTGAATCATCTGGTCGTTACATAGTGGATGAACTGTTGTGCAACAGTCGTGTCGGCTGTGATTCTAAGAAAGGATGGGTGTGAGCGGAGCCACAATATATAATGTTCTGTGTTCATTGTTTGTGACGTAGTAGTCTTTAGTTCTGTAAACATTGTATATAAAGTGTATGTCGGACAAAATATATGTGATGTGTGATAGTTAGACGGATGTGTGATGTGATGTGTAGAAAAGGTTGAATGGAACTACGAAAGAAACCCCCAACCCAGTTTTTTTTATGTTAACATGTGTTATATTTCCAATTCATTTGTCTTACATAATAATTTTTACATTTTAAGTGTTTCAGCCCATTGGGCTCTTCAGCTTTGTTAAATTTTTGTGTTTGTTGTGTTTGAAATGTTTATGTTTTACATGAAATTTTCCGTTCCGCCCTTGTGGCATTGTTAGCTTTAAAATTTGATAACCTACCTAATCTACAACTAAAACTACAATTGGAAAAACCTAGGGGTAGGGAACCAGATTCCGGATGATCTGGTGATCCGATGTCAGGCAGCGTGCCCTGTACCGATTGATAGACTCACTAAAGCGATCGTCGAGCATTTTTATCTCTGCCAGACGGTGGACCTCAGATGTTCTTGTCCTTGGAGGGGTGTTCAGGATCAGCCTGAGGAACTTATTTTGAATACGCTGAAGCTTCAGGTGATGTGTTTTTGCGCAACTCTCCCAGATTGGCATGCCGTACTCGATGACTGGAAGTATGATTTGCTTGTAGACAACAAGCCTGTTTTTCAGGGATAATGTAGACCTTCTGTTGATCAATGGTTACAGTAGCTTCAACAGAACGTTACACTTTGTGACCGTTTTGTCAACCTGCTCCCTGAAAATAAGCTTGCTGTCTATGGTAACGCCAAGATAGACAGCTGATTTGGCCCATTCCACGGCTGTGTTGTTTAGGCTTATTTTACAATCCTCAGGCGGAACAAGTCTGGGAGAGTTGGAGTGTGGAAATAGGATGACCTGGGTCTTCGCCGCATTGATACAGATCTTCCATTCGGTTAAATATTCTGATAGAACATTCAGGCTTCGCTGCAGTTTCGCTGTATGCGCTCTTATTACCCTACCATTGTGGACGACTGCGGTATCATCGGCGAACAACGACAGAGATCCATTTTCAGGGAGCGGGGGTATGTCCGATGTGAATAGGTTGAACAGAAGTGGACCTAATATACTTCCCTGCGGAACACCGGCGGCAATCTCCTGTGCATCGGAAGCTGCACCTTGCAGCGAAACACGGAATGTTCTTTCCGACAGATAATTTTTGATTATCTTCACCAGAAAGATGGGAAGATTGTATCGATGCAGCTTGTACACCAAGCCATCATGCCACACGTTATCAAAAGCCTTCTCGATGTCGAGAAGTGCCATGGCAGATGATATTGAAACAGACTTGTTCCGTCTGAGGATGTTACTGACTCGATTAAGTTGGTGAATTGTCGACCGACCGACGTGGTCAGCCGACCGACGTGGAAGCCAATTTGTTCATCGAGCAAGATGTTCAGCTCTTTGGCAGATGAAAGAAGCCGACGGTGGATCGCTTTCTCAAACAGCTTGGATAATCCTGAGAGAAGGCTGATGGGCCTATAACTCTTAGAACATGAAGGATCTTTCCCATGTTTCTGGATGGGTATGACTTTAGCTGACTTCCAACACGAGGGGAAGTAGCTAAGTCTAAGGCATTGGTTGAAAACCATCGCCAGATGGTTGTAGAACTGGGCGCTTTATTGCTTGAGCTCCAAGTTCAAGATGTTATCGAAACCTGGGGCCTTCATGTTCTTTGAGCATTTGATATAAGTGAACAATTCGTCAGCTGAGATCTCCGACTCATCTGTGAAGTCGTTGTGGCTTGCATGGATGTTAGTAATAAGCGCGCTAACGGCAACTTCGTGTGGACTGGCGATGTTTTGTCCAAGATTGTGGGAGCTGACGAAGTGTTGACTTATCTCAGCAGCCTTCTCTGCAGGAGTGATTAAACGATCCTGAGAGCCATTGCTGTCTGATGGGATCAACGGTGGAATGGGCATTGGCTTAGTTTTTAAAATTTTTGTCAACTTCCATAACGGCTTTGCACAATCTGGGAGATAGTGGATCTTGTCGGAAAAATTGTTATTTCTGAGGTCCACCATTCTGGCTTTAATAATTTTGGTCATCCGATTGCAATGACTTTTTAAAGTAGGCAAACCAGTTCGCTGGTATTGCCTTCGAATGGCGTTGCGCAATTGGATCAGTTCTTTAGTGGGTCTATCAATGTATACAGAGTCACTCACCTGATCATTCATCGGTACATGTTGCTCCCGGGCCTGGGAGATCGCTTGCTCGATGCTCTGCAGCTGCCGTTCGATGTCATCAACCGAATCAAGGTGCATGTCGAAATCGATGTTGTCGTCAACTTGTTGTCGGAACCTCTCCCAACTGGCGCGATGGTAGTTCCGTTTGGTGATACGATGCCGGTTGACGGAGGAGCCAACTTCGGCCACCACCGGATAGTGGTCCGAGCTGAGCTCCTGGTATGCGATCGGCTGGCCGATGTTGTTCCCCATGTTGGTGAGGAAGATGTCGATTGTCGAATGGACACCAGATCTGCTCAATCGGGTGGGAGTATCCGGGCCCAGGACAGTATAGTGGCCCTCTTCCAGGTCTTCCTGCAGTACTATTCCGTTCCGGTTGCGTCGAGTGTTTCCCCAAGTTTCGTGTTTCGCATTTAGGTCGCCGGCGATGATGAACTGTCCCTGCCTACGAGTTAGCTTGTGGATGTCGTTTCGTAGGGCCGTTGTTGTTCCATTGGCGAGGCTGACTTGCTTGGGACAATAGGCCGCGATGATGGTGATAGGACCGAGAGCAGTTTCGACTTCGACTGGAGTTTCGATGGATTGGACGATTGCAGCTGGAAGCTCGGAAGTAGATGACAGTTGATGTTGTAGCGCAGGGCGATCGCAACTCCTCCTCCACTAGAGCCGCTACGATCAAGTCGTACAATCCGATATCCAGGGATGAAAATATTCAGTTCCGGCTTGAGATGTGTCTCGGTGACGATGGCGATGTCAATGGCCTTCCTGTTAAGGAAGTCACCGAGCTCGAAAGTTTTGTTCCGGATGGAACAAGCATTCCAGTTTACGATGTTGATGGTGCGTTTACGGTCCATCCCTAGTAGCACACTTGTTGCCATTCAGTTGAGATAACATAAATATGACTTGCTAAGTTCTAATCAAGTTACTACAACTAATTTTGTTCGTAGTGTGCTACTTGGGATGTTTGTAAAGAAACTTCATCGTCACGGATGTGGCGGCTTTGAGCTGTTCCTCCTTGGAGCGGCAGGAACGTAGTTGGCGGAAGAGCTCTTGGACGAACTCGACCATTTGCTCCGAGTCGTAGAGCTGTCCATCGGCTGGTAATTGCGTGGAGGTACTGCAACTCGGGTTTGGATTGCCCCAGCCTGGAGGAGGAGCCGGCATGGGGGCGGCGGCGGCTGCCGCGAATCGTTGCTCAACAGATGCTGACGGGCGGATTGCATGGCGATAGTTCAATGGAACTGGTGGCAGATTCGGCACTTGGTACCTGAGCGGCGGGAAGTTCTCGACCGTATTCAGAGGAGGTTGATGACGGTTTCGCCCGTTCCGATTTCTGGTGGACGCCTTTCTCCGGATTTCCAAGAACTCCGCACGCTTGGGGCAGGCACGGCTTTGGGCATCGTGGTTTGACCCGCAGTTTGCATATTTGAACTCGGCAGTCTCCTCCATTTGATCGTTTCATGCGCTCCTGCACACTTGCCACAGCGCGGTCTCATGCGGCAGTTCCTTGTCCCATGGTCAAAGGAAAGGCAGTTCGCACATTGCGTTACGTCACGCTTCTTGGGTGGTACGGCTCCCATTCAACAATTATGTTGAATAGAGCTCGCACTTTGGAGAGCTCATTAATGTTCACCGAGCCCTTCTTCAGGTGGGCCAGATAGAGCAGATCCCGGTGGTTTCGTGCCTCGACCCGCTTCATGGGGAACATCTTAATCGGCTTTAGCTTAAGCCGTTTGAGTTCCTCCATGATATCCTCCGGTGGGTGTTCCGGTAGTCCACGAATAACCACCTTCAGTGGCTTGCTTCCGGGGGTGTCATGAGTGTAATACTCGAGCTGCTTTGATTCCAGGAATCGTCTTGTGGATGTAAAATCTGCTTCGGTGGAGCAGACGATCTTGATGCCCATGCTGCACAGCTTGAACAACGGATGGATTTGCGCCGCCGCAAGTTCGTTCCTGAGCGTGGCGATTTCCTTCATGGTGGTGAAGAGAGGTGGAATTCTCACTTTTTTCGGCACCGTCTGCTCGGTGACAGATTGAACCGGAAGTGTGGCAAAACTGTTGTTGGCCAGTAGTCTGGCATTGTGATCCAATGACGCAGGGTTGGCATCGTCAGTTCGGGGTCGCTTTGAGCCACTTGCCTGTTGGGTGCAGGCAGCAGTTGATGTTGTACGGTGGCTTGAGGTGGAGGTGCCAGTTTTTTTGTTGCGTGCCATGGCAACAGTGGTTGGTGTCAGTGGGTTTGCTGTCAACTTCTGCAGCTCAGCGTTGAAGCTTGCCACCTTGAACAGGTGGCCAAGCGTCGAAGAGACACAAGATGGGTCCGAAATCGCGGCACGAATAACGGGCGAAAAGAAAACGTGTTACTACACTACCGAACCGAACAGCGCGAGAGACGAAAAAACCACACAACGATATCTAAGTTGGATTACCACTGGTGAGGTCCAAACAAAGATCGAAGCGGATCAAAGCTGGCATCAAAGTTGACGCACCAACGTGAGTATTTCCCATTTTCACCCAATGTTGGCTTTACAGAAATATCGGTGCAAAAAAAGCCGAGGTGAATTCATCTTATTAATACACATGATTTGTTACGCGTGAAATATCCCAAATAACTAGTGTAACCCAATAAGAACTTTAAAAATATGGCATTAAGTATGTATTGGTTTGTGAAAACTACGTTTACAGTATTATATAGGACTATTGATAGAATTCACCTCGGCTTTTTTTTTGCACCGATATTTCAGCAAGGCCAACATTGGGTGAAAATGGGAAATACTCACGTTGGTGCGTCAACTTTGATGCCAGCTGTAGTCCAAACCACTTGATGGAAATAGTTCAAATTTCGACCACATTATTTTCTGTACTGTTCCAAGCTATGGAGGAATTTTTAATACGCTACCTAAATTTTTCACAGAAATACGGATTTTTGAAATTGCTATGTCCAAAAATGACTTTTTTCATATATGTTACAATAACTTCAAGTGTATACATTTTATCAACTTGAAATTTTGATCATATTAGATCTATACATTGATTATAGTGTTGTAAAGTTTTCAGCCAAAAAAATTGATAATTGGTAAAGTTACAGAACGTTGAACAAGGCGTTATTTGGGAGCAAAATTTTGCTTGGCTTTTTTTTGCTACTGAGTGTACATGATTGTTTTTATTTGAAGCAGCCTCTGCATTGGAACATTATCATTAACATGAAGACATAGATCAGTACTTTCTATTTAATTTTTCCTTATCTTTGACAGATGCGTGTATTTTGCTTGCAATGTGCAGACTAATTCAATGTCTTTTACTAATAATCGATTACTGGCTACAACCTACTTAATTAGGCGATCATATGTTGTAGAATATTTAGCGATTTTACCATTTTTTACGTTTTTTAGTTGTTGCTGCAAATAGACTGTTCCGATAATTATGATCACACTAATGATTAACCTTCAATTCAAAATGCGTGCAGTATCCAACCAAATTTTGGGTGCCTTCTGTTGTTAAACTGATGTTGTCTCTTTCTCAATTTTTCGCACAGGAGTTTGAAAATGCGTGGTGCACCAACGATATACCGTCAGTGGTCTTTCGATCAGAAAACTGGCTAAGAAAGAAGCTGTGAGAGTTGGAGCAGCTCAAACCGCATTACGGAAGTATCAACAAAAGTGCTCTTTCGTAGATTCCCCGAGACGGGGTAGAAAACCCGGGACTATTTCAAGCGTCATCCTTTAGCATCAGTCCGAGATGTGGCAAAAAAGGTAAATCCTTCGGCGACTAATGTTATGTGTGCTAAGGAAAAATGGGCCTGCGACTCGTTGGAAGCAGAAGCAGCCAAAACAAAGCACCAGACAGGCTGAATCTGTGAAATCGAGGGCTCGAAAGCTGTACGAAAAACTACTGTCCAAAAAATCAGGCTGTGTTATCATGGACGAAGAAACCTACATAAAACTTGATTATAAAACTCTGCCGGGACCACAGTTTCATACCTCGCCGAATGGAAAGGATGTTTCTGGATCAGTGAAAACCACTTACACCGAAAAATTCGGCAAGAAGGTAAGGGTGTGGCAGGCCATATGCGAACGTGGAAAAATATCTCGTCCATTCATTACGACAGATACAATGAATGATCAAATCTACGTGAAGGGGTGTCTGCAAAAAAGGTTGCTACCCTTGATCAAACAGCACAAGAAGCCTACAATCTTTTGGCCTGATCTTGCTTCCTGCAATTACTCTAAATATACACAAGAGTGGTGTCGTAGTCTGGCGTCATCATTGCGTTACCTCAAACCACAACGCTGCGTGTTTACCGCTCCGTCATTGGACTAGCAAGAAATAATTAAGAAATATCCTGAAAAGAGCCGTTGATAATGTCACTCATTCGCAACGTTATCCGATGCTGCTGCCGTTGACGACACACCGAAATTAATATAGCTAGGGTTTTTTTTTCATTAGGGCGAATCTACAATTGAGAGATTCTCTCCGGGCTCGCTCTCTTTCATTCATTACAGCGCCATTTTTAAACTTTCGAGGGATTCTTTAGTACATATCGAAACACAACAGTGCTGGCTAGCATACTCTACAAATAGTAGAATGAAAAACGTAAAGGTGATTGGTTTATGAATGAAAGAGAGCGAGCCCAGAGAGAATCTCTCAATTGTAGATTCGCCCTAATGAAAAAAAACCCTAGATAGGTATGTCGTTTGCCGTCTTCACTGCTGCTACTGGTTGATTCGCTTCTCTGCTGCTACTTCTGGCTGGCCCACAATTAATACGTTGCGGATGCGTTTGCTTGAATTTGACAGTTTTCCCATAGGTTTTCTGTCAAATTAACATCAACGGAACGCAAACGTATCTATTATGGGCAAGCCTTTACTGCTTCCTTTAAGGCGTTCGAATATTGAATGAGCTCCTTAGCAGTGATGTCCATATCTTCAGTGTGGTAGAAAGAGATTTTAAATTTTCCACACACTCTTCCTACCTCAACGAGAGCTCTTCTCTCTTGTTTATATTCACCCCCGTGTTTGCATGCGGGTAGCGCATGTGAGTGGAAAAAATGGTTTTTATTCACACTACACGCTCAAAGCACCCTCTCTTTCATTTGTATTGCTGTCCCTTTTTTTCTCACGGAAATGTTATTCAATTCTCGTAAAAAGTGGAACAACTCAATTGATGAGTTGTTCCACTTTTTACGAAAACTGAGTAATTTTTCCGTGAGAAAAAAAGGGGCAGTAATACAAATGAAAGAGAGGCAGTTTTGAGAGTGTACACTCGACCGCTTTGGAGTAAGAAGAAGAGTGGGCTCTTCTGCTAATATACAACAGTGATTGCAAAGTCGCTTTGACGCTACATAGCAAAGGAAGAAAGAATAATGTTTCTTCCCGCTTCCTTTCTTCGGACATTTTCTGCAACTCCGACGATGCTTTCACTTTCAATCGCACCAGCGAATCACAGAAAGAGCACTGGTGCGTCCTCGCCTCAGTGTACGCGGCAGTGATAGCAGGCGAGAGCACGTGGGCGAAGACAGATGAGAGTGTGTGCGTGAGCGCGATCGTTTAAAAGAGAGTGTGGTTCACTCACTCCAGGTAATCCTATCACAGGCGCACACTTTCATTCAGTCTATTTTTCACCGAATAAAAGAGCACTTAGCTTTATCTGCGGAGAGTTATGGTTGTATCCTCTGTGAAGGTACAAATCTCACGCACCGGCGTAACATTAGTGCGAAATGCCATCTCGGCTCCTTAGAGCAGTGCTGTGCATTTTCATGACGGTTATATTATTGTCAAATTTTAATCCTGTTGGCATCGTTTGATTCAAAAACTCACCCGCTTCATGGATATTATCGGCAATATCCGTTTGGATTTTCTTGATTCCCGGAAATCAGGTTTGTTGGGGCTGTGGTCCAATACGGAGACACTATTTAGGAATTTCAATTGCCTTTCCCGGATCTTTTAAATAATCCCTACAAGCAATTTCTATTCCATTGTGGGTCATATGCCGACTTCCTGGAACGGTCATTCTGTAACAGGTTCCCTTGGGGTCTCGAATGGCCATGAACATATTTAGAAGGAATCAATATGCGTATCAAAATTCGAAAAATTTCTCCATGAGGATATTTCTTAATGTTTTTTGGCCATCTGATGATTTTTCCCCGAACCGGTTTTTCAGGAACAGGTTCCCGTGAGGCCTAAAGTAGCCAGAAACAAACTAAGAAAGAAACCCTGGCAAAATTGGTATTAAAATTCATGAAATTTCTCGAGAAGGCTATTCCTCAACGTTGTGTGGCCATTTGATGATTTGTCCCTGGAACAGGTTCCCGTGGGGTTCAAAGAGGCCATGAACATTTTAAAAAGAAAACCCTGGCAACATGACAATCAAAATTCATGAAATTTCCCTAGTAGGCTATTTTTTAACGTTTTGTGGCTGTGGATAATTTGTCCTCCCCATATTGCCAGGCTTTTTCCTTTTGAAAATATTAATGGCCACTTGGGGCCCCACGGAAACCTGACAAGTCCGAGAACAAATAATTAGATGGCCACTAAATGTTGGGAAATTTCATGAATTTTGATGCCCGTATTCCCAGGGTTTTCTTCTGAAAATGTTGGTCACTCGAGGCACCACAAAAACCTGTTACAGAATGAACGTTCCGGAGTCAAATCGGCTTATGACCCACAATGGAATAGACATAGTTTCTAAGATTTTTTCCAAAGATGTTGACACCCATTTCCGGATATTTAGTTGATACTCCCAAATAGTGTTTTCGTACCCCACCACAGCCCCGAGATCCAAATGGTCATTGCCGATAATTTCCATAAAGCGAATGAGTTTTTGAATCTAACGGTGCCAAAAGCATTAAAATTGGTCAATAATTGCCAAAGTTCTAATTATTTGAATTTGGTGGAAATCTGTCGAATAGCTGAAAGGTGAAAAAAATCAGCCCCCTTTGGTACTTTACAAAATGTTTTTTTTTTGCAGAAATTTGCCTTTCGTTATTAATTAAGATGTCAGTGAATTTCAGCTTCCTGTTTCCTTTATAAAAAATAATGAAACTTCGTAGTGTAAAACCCGAAAATGTACCCGGGTACCCTGTCAAACACATAATAAACATAATAAGATAAAAAAAACAACAGTTGTTACTGTCAGTTACTGAACCTTCAAACTGGCGGGGTAATGTCTGCAGATTTTGACGGTAGAAACACTGCTACTAGCGATGACCATCATGAGCATCTGTGTACTAGCGAAGTAAAATGACGGTCAATTTGCCTGTCGGAATTTTTATTCTTGGCTATACGATCGTATCACATAACACTTGTATACAAGATATAGAAAATGAGTGAAAAACGCGAGAGATAAATATCCCTCGGTTGTTATTTCATGTTCATGAGAAGTTTGCAGGCTAAGAAAAAACTATAAGGTACAGCCCAATGGGGCTGTGACGTAGGACTTCGCAGAATAATCTGAATTAAAACTTTTACTTAACATGTTTTATATTTCCAATTCATTTGTCTTACATACTTATTTTAACATTTTAAGTGTTTCAGCCCGTTGGGCTCTTCAGCTTTGTTTAAATTTAAATTTTCTGTGTTTGGTGTGTTTAGTGTGCTATGTGTTTTACATTAAATTTTCAGTTCAGCCCTTGGGGCATTGTTAGTTTAAAAATTTGATAACCTACCTAAAGGGTGTCCACGATGAAATTGCCACACACAAAATTGATTCGCAAAATTCGAGTTTTCATCCGATTGCCATCAAATTTTCAGGGATTGAGAAATAACTAATAAACTTCATTTTTCCATTTTACTCGTATTTTATTTACAGTCCATACGCAAATGTCCGCACCTTGGCCTTAACCCCGGCCATAGGATTCTGCACAACCTGTGAATCAACCGTTTTTTGCATGTAAACCCATACTTTCTTCAGTTCCTCGACTGTCTTCACTACCTTAGGTCGTTTAAGAAGGTGCTGCTTCATAATCGCCCAGTACTTCTCGATGGGGCGGAGCTCCGGAGTGTTGGGAGGGAGGGTTGAACATTTTCGGCACGAAATTGACCTTATTGTCCGCATACCACTTCAGCACGTCCTTGGAGTTGTGGCATGAGGCCAAATCCGGCCAGAAGATTGTTGGGACGTTGTGGGCCTTCAGGAGATGAAGCAGCCGCTTCTGGAGGCACTCTTTTATGTACACCTGTCCGTTCATCGTGTCCTGAGTCACGAAAGGTGCACTCCGCTTCCCGCACGTGCAGATGGCTTGCCAAACCAGGAATTTCTTCGCAAATTTGGACATCTTCTGAGTGCGGACATGCTCCGGAACGCTGAACTTATCCTTGGCCGTGAAAAACAGGTTGCCGGGGATCTGTTT
This sequence comes from Aedes japonicus, assembly GCA_034211315.2. Taxonomy (NCBI): domain Eukaryota; kingdom Metazoa; phylum Arthropoda; class Insecta; order Diptera; family Culicidae; genus Aedes; species Aedes japonicus. The sequence goes on from JASCZW010006659.1 coordinate 74,499, forward strand.
GAAGTCGACCTTCACATATGTTTCGTCGTCCATGATGCAGCATTCAACTTTCGTCAGCATGTTGAGGTACAACTTCCTGGCACGGGTTTTGGCGGACTTGTTCTGCTTCTCGTCGCGATTAGGGGCCTTTTGTACCTTGAACGTTCGAAGCCCAGCCTTAGTGTTGGCCTTCTGGACAAAACTTTGGCTTAGGTGCAGCTTCTTAGCCACATCCCGAACGGAGGCGTTCGGATTTCGGTTGAAGGCCCCAACTACGCGGTTGTGATTTTTGGTGTTGTACGGAATACTTTTTCCTTTACTTCTGGGCTTCCGAACGGTGGTCTACCGTTCCTCGAACCGCTTAATCACTCGCGACACCGTGGAATTCGCGATTCCCAACGTTTTAGCGATGGAACGATGCGAGAGATCCTTGTTCTCGTGATGAATGCGCAAGATTTTATCACGCACGAGCTGTTCTTTCGACTCCATTTCCGCGAGTTTTGATCACAGGACTTTAAAACTTGCAGGGTAAATAATGTAATGTAAATAATGCACTATGAACTAAATCCACCCAAATTTTCATTAAATTCTACCCAACGGTTAAAAAGTTAGAGCAATTTGATAGTGTGGCAATTTCATCGTGGACACCCTTTAATCTACAACTAAAACTACAATTTGAAAATCCTAGGGGTGGGGAACCAGATTCCGGATGATCTGGTGATCCGATGTCAGGCAGCGTGCCCTGTACCGATTGATAGACTCACTAAAGCGATCGTCGAGCATTTTTATCTCGGCCAGACGGTGGACCTCTGATGTTCTTGCCCTCGGAGGGGTGTTCAGGATCATCCTGAGGAACTTATTTTGAACACGCTGAAGTTTCAGGTGATGTGTTTTTGCGCAACTCTCCCAGATTGGCATGCCGTACTCAATGACTGGAAGTATGATTTGCTTATAGACAGCAAGCTTGTTTTTCAGGGATAATGTAGACCTTCTGTTGATCAATGGGTACAGAAGTTTCAACAGAACGTTACACTTTGTGACAGTTTTGTCAACCTGTTCCCTGAAAATAAGCTTGCTGTCTATGGTAACGCCAAGATAGACAGCTGATTTAGCCCATTCCACCGTTGTGTTGTTTAGGTTTATTTTACAATCCTCAGGCGGAACAAGTCTAGGAGAGTTGGAGTGTGGAAATAAGATGACCTGGGTCTTCGCCGCATTGATACATCTTCCAATCGGTGAAGTAGTCAGACAGAACATTCAGGCTTCGCTGCAGTTTCGCGGCAAGCGCTCTTATTACCCTACCATTGTGGACGACTGCGGTATCATCGGCGAACAACGACAGAGATCCATTTTCAGGGAGCGGGGGTATATCCGAGGTGAATAGATTGAACAGAAGTGGACCTAATATACTTCCCTGCGGAACACCGGCAGAGATCTCCTGACTACCGGAAACTGCACCATGCAACGAAACACGGAATGTCCTGTCCGTCAGATAGTTTTTAATTATCTTCACCAGAAAGATGGGAAGATTGTATCGATGCAGCTTGTACACCAGGCCATCATGCCACACGTTATTAAAGGCCTTCTCGATGTCGAGAAGTGCCATAACAGATGATTTCGAAACAGACTTGTTCCGTCTGAGGATGTTACTGACTCGATTAAGTTGGTGAATAGTCGACCGACCACGTCGGAAGCCAAATTGTTCGTCAAGCAAGATGTTCAGCTCGTCGGCAGATGAAAGAAGCCGACGGTGGATCGCTTTCTCAAATAGCTTGGATAACCCTGAGAGAAGGCTGATGGGCCTATAACTCTTGGAACATGAAGGATCTTTCCCAGGTTTCTGGATGGGTATGACTTTGGCTGACTTCCAACACGAGGGGAAGTAGCCAAAACGGAGGCAATGATTGAAAACCATCACCAGATGGTTATAGAACTGGGGGCTCAGTTGCTTGAGCTCCAAGTTCAGGATGTTATCGAAACCTGGGGCCTTCATGTTCTTTGAGCATTTGATATAAGCCAACAATTCGTCAGCTGAGATCTCCAACTCCTCTGTGAAGTTGTTGGGGCTTAGATGGATGTTAGTAATAATCGCGCTAACGGCAGCTTCATGTGGACTGATGATGTTTTGTCCGAGATTATGGGAGCTGACGAAGTGTTGACTTATCTCAGCAGCCTTCTCTGCAGGAGTTATCAACCGATCCTGAGAGCCATTGCTGTCTAATGGGATCAACGGTGGAATGGGCCTTGGCTTAGTTTTTAAAATTTTTGTCAACTTCCAGATCGGCTTAGCACAATCTGGGAGAGAGCGGATCCTGTTGGCAAAATTTTTATTTATAAGGTCCACCATTCTGGCCTTAATAATTTTGGACACTCGATTACAGTGACGTTTAAGCGTTGGCAAACCAGTTCGCTGGTATTGCCTTCGAATGGCGTTGCGCAATTGAATAAGTTCTTTAGTGGGTCTATCAATGGGTACAGAGTCACTCACCTGATCAATCACCGGTACGTGTTGCTCCCTGGCCTGGGAGATCGCTTGCTCGATGTTCTGCAGCTGCCGCTCGATGTCATCAACGGAATCAAGGTGCATGTCGAAATCGATGTTGTCGGAATCTCTCCCAACTGGCGCGATGGTAGTTCCGTCTGGTGATTCGATGCCGGTTGACCGAGGACCCAACTTCAGCCACCACCGGATAGTGGTCCGAGCTGAGCTCCTGGTGAACGATCGGCTGGGCGATGTTGTTTCCCATGTTGGTGAGGAAGATGTCGATTGTCGAATGGACCCCGGATCGGCTCAACCGGGTGGGAGTATCCGGGCCCAGGACGGTGTAATGTCCCTCTTCCAGGTCTTCCTGTAGAATAATTCCGTTCCGATTCCACCGGGTGTTCCCCCAGGTTTCGTGTTTCGCATTCATGTCGCCGGCGATGATGAACTGCCCCTGCCTCCGAGTTAGCTTACGGATGTCGTTTCGTAGGGCCGTTGTTGTTCCGTTGTTTGTACTGGCTTGCTTGGGACAATAGGCGGCGATGATGGTGATTGGGCCGACAGGAGTTTCGACCTCGACTCCGATGGCTTCGATGGACTGCAGCTGAAAACTCGGAAGTAGATGGCACTTGATGTTGTAGTGCAGGGCGATCGCAACTCCTCCTCCACTAGAGCCGCTACGACCAATTCGCACAATCCAGTATCCTGGGATGACGATGCTGATTTCCGGTTTGAGGTGTGTCTCGGTGACGATGGCGATGTCGATGGCCTTCCTGTTAAGGAAGTCACCGAGCTCAAGAGTATGTTTCGGATGGAACAAGCATTCCAGTTGAGGATGCTGATGGTGCATTTACGGTCCATGTTTGAACAGAAACTTCATCGTCACGGACGTGGCGGCTTTGAGCTGTTCCTCCTTGGAGCGGCAGGAACGTAGTTGGCGATAGAGCTCTTGCACGAACTCCACCATTTGCTCCGAGTCGTAGAGCTGTCCATCGACGGGTGGTTGCGTGGAGGTACTGCAACTCGGATTGCCCCAGCCTGGAGGAGGAGTTGGGTTGGGGGCGGCGGCGGCTGCCGCGAAACGATGATGAACCGAAGCTGACGGGCGGTTTGCATGGCGGTGATTTAGTGGGATCGGTGGCAGGTATGGCACCTGGTACCGAAGCGACGGGAAATTTTCCTCGTTCATCGGAGGTGGTGGACGGCGTTGACCTGGCCGAGACTTGGTGGATGCCTTCTTTCGGATGGCCAAAAACTCCGCACGTTTGGGGCAGGTTCGATTACTGCTCTCATGATTTGCACCGCAGTTGGCGCACTTCATTGGGGCAACTTCGTCCATCGGGGCACAATCCTTGGTGGCGTGTGCTCCGGCACACTTGCCACATCTCGGTTTCATGTAGCAGTTTCGAGTTCCGTGGCCGAAAGCAAGGCAGTTGCCACACTGCGTCACATCGTTTTGTCTTGGACGATACCGGTCCCACTCGACGATGACGACGAAAAGGGCCCGTGTTTTCAAAAGTTCCGCCATCGTGACGGATCCCTTCTCAAGATGGACCAGATAGAGTTGGTCCCGGTAGTTTCCGTGTTGTTGGCGCCTGATGGGCAACACCTTCTGGGGCTTTAGTGCCGCCGCCTGCAGCTCGGTAATGATTGATTTCGGAGTGAGTTCCGGAAGACCACGCAGGATCACCTTCATAGGCTTGCTACCGGGTACATCGTGCGTGTAAAATTCATGCTGCTTGGCGACTAGGTGAGCGCCGACAGCACGGTAGTCAGCCTCCGTCGAGCACATTATCTCAATTCCATTACTGCACAGCTTGTTATGAAATGAATTATTTATTAACGTTCAAAACCTAAGCATATTTCATGACGCTCCAAATGTTTGTACTCGCAACATGTACCCCTGTATTAAAAACAAAGACGTAGTCCTACGTCAAAAATTACCCAGCGGAGCAGTTAAGTGTGGGAAGCCAATTTTAGGTATAATCATGTTTACCTACAGATGGGTACAAGTTACATACTTTTGGGTAAAATTTTACCCAAAATTAAGTTATTTGAACCCAACGGTAGGTAAACACGATTATCCCCGAAAATGGCTTCCCACACTTAACTGCCCCGCTGGGTACTTTTTTCTTAGCGTGTGGGAGAGTGAGAGGCTCTTCTTTTGCTTTGATTGTCAATTGCAAGAATCTCATTTGTCAATTCTAAAGCTGTCAGTACCGTGATGGAGCTCAGCACTGCCTTAGAGCAAGTCATATTTCGTATACAGCAGACGCTCACACATTTCAACCAATCAGAACCCACAAAAGGAGAAGAGCAAAATAAGGCAGGTTCTTCTACATATATTTTTCATATTTTCTATTCTTATTAGAATGAAGAAGATATGTTCTTCTTTATGATTCGTTCCGAATTCTTTACGAAATAGAAATTTTATAGTTAATAAGACGGCAATAAAACACAAATTGATACATCATATCTTTACGTTTTTTTGGTGCTCCTCTATCTTATCCTACAAGTGGTACAAAATGAACAATGCCGTATTTGTGCTAAAGAAGATGAATTCGCCAAACTGCCCAGAGATTCGCCCTATGGAAACTTTCTGGGGTTTGACGAAGATGAAGCTGAGAAAACACATGAAACTAGTAGATAGGTTTGAGAAATTTATTAAAGATTGGCCAAAAGTGAAAAGGGAAAAGTTAGAGAGCTCGCCTACCCCACGAAAAATCAAGCAAATTAAAATGAAGATGGAAAGAATACATTGGAAATGAGAAGCAAAATTATTATTTTCCATTTAATTCCAACTACCTTCGCGTATCTTGACAGATACGCATATTTCGTCTACAATGTGCAAACTTCTTCAGTGTGTTCAGACACTGAAGAAGTCTGCACTTTGTAGATGAAATACGCGTATATGTCAAGATAAGCAAAGGTACTTACCTTACCTTACCAATCAGACTTCCCAGTAAGAAAGGTTAGTCTAACATTAGTCTGACGTTAGTCAAACACGTGAGACTGTTCGTCTAACATTTTGTCTAACTTTCGTCTAATGTTAGACGTCGGTTAGACACTTCTGACACACGGTGTTAGATGTTACCTATGTTTGTGTGTAATCATTTAGTCTAACCTCAGGCGTTTTTTTGCATGGGTGGTGAAGCTTTTTTAAAGTATTCATTTTGCAAAAGAAAAAAGTTCGCAAGCAAAATTTAATTCGCGTTTATTAACAATATGTTTACCGATCCCTTAACAGATTGGTAATAAACAAGAATAAAACATTGATATCAACCTTTTTCTGTAGGATATATATATATATATAGATTTTCTCTGTAGGATATATAAATAGATGAAATGAAAATTTGTCGGGATGATGTTGACATATGTGCGGTACAATTGTAATAGAAAGCACTTTGAGGAGAGCCTGATGAAATGAAGGAAACATAAAATGAATGATAGCTGCGTCGTACCTGATTCTAATAAACTGACCTTTATAAGTATTACAGGAATACCTCGATAGTACGTACATCAACATTCTCACTTTAAATAGAAATTGCATAGAAACTTTTGATTGTATCTGAAATTTAATACAACTAAAAGAAAGAACAGCAGCTGCTCTTTCTTATGGTCATATAAGATTGCAGGTTCAATCAGTAGTTTTCATGCAATTTCTATTTAAAGTGAGAATGTTGATGTACGTACTATCGAGGTATACCTGTATGTCCATAGAAATCGAAAGCTCGGTAGAAGAATAAATTCAATAAATGCAGCTGGTAAAACCTATGCAAGCATGAAGATGATCATGCAAGATGCAAGTACCGACAAATGCATTACGAACGAATTAAAACACTATGTTTTTTTCTATAATCAGGTGCCAGGATTACTATCTTAATATATATTGGATATACTGAATAGAAACAATAATTATAACAATTATGATAAAAATAATTATGCAAATACTAATACTAACAATAATAATTTGTTTTATCATTATAATCACTACAATGATGATAGTATAATTATAATGAAAATTCACTAATTGCAATTACGTTGATTGTAACCCCGCATAAAGAAAAACAATTTGCTATATGATGATGTATGATATGTACTACCACCGATTGTAGCACGGAAACTAAGTCCGACAGCAGTGATGCAATCATGCCATTGTATGAAGGGCCAAAAAGGGGTTGGATGGATCGATAGGCAACATCACTTATACGTATCCACAGGGATATAAGAATCTCCTTCCAACAACAAGATTGAACAATTGGTCAAAAGAGCAAGCTATCTAACATGAGGATGCCCCAATGGGCGGGGAGAAGAGCCCGCCCTTTATTCACAAACTGTTAGCAATGGGGAGTTGGCATTTCCACTCTCCCCATCCAGAGTGCTTAAATCGGGTGCCCTGATGGTCCCTCCCATTCCCATGAAATATTTATATAATAGTGTATATATTTATGTAAATGAAAAATACTACAAGCATTCGTTTCTATTATAGTTATATGATCTTCATTCGGTTGATCCTGAAATGTAAGAAATATTGTAAGTGTTAAAGTGTAGAGTTCTGTGGTTTCGCGCTTATGCACGTTTTCGTTTGTTTTCAGCGATAGCAGCAATTTCCCAAAATCTTGATTTGAGGTATCCTAAAACAGTTTGTTAAATTATTCAAAAATAACATGTATACATTTTAATTTACTGTTGCCATGGTCACTATTTGCTGCTTGATGTTGACATTATAACAGCAATACGTTTTTATTTTTGCTGGCCTTATAATTATTGCTCCTGTGTAAGGGAGTTCAAGACAAGTGGACATATAAAAACAACAAGCAATTTTTAAATCATCAAAGAAGTAAAATCAATAAAACAATATCATCAAATATAATGATATTGTGAATTATGATACAGTACTGTCAAAAATTGAACTATAACATCAGACACTATCCGAATGGCAAACAGCTCAGATTTGGAAAAAGGTCCATTTGCAAACCGGAATTGAAAAATACATTAGGTAATCAGTGCAAAAGCCTACCATAATAAGTACAAAAGCCTACCATAGATTCCGTTGCAGCTTCTTTTATTCAATTAGATACTTCTAAATCATAATGATAATTGGACATTCAAGACATAATAATTTAAAGTATATACAACCTGTTAGGAGCAATTATTAAAAATATATATATATATATATGTTAAAATATAAATCCCGAAAACACCAGTAATGATAAAAACGATAATGATGATGATAAAGAAGATTAATAATGGTTATGAATAAACAATGTCCAATAAGATAATATATATAGTGAAGGGATATTATAATATGAACTGAAAATTACATGTGTGCCGACTGCTGTTTCGTTGTAATTGTAGACAAACTTGCTCATCCATTATCAACCAGAAAATTTAGACAATGTATGGCAGCCATGAGAAAACAAGATGAATTTTAAATTTTAAATTATTTTATAATACGTGATGTAAGACATGTAAGACCTGAAAGATATGAGAATGAAAATTTTTGATATGATTTACCGGTCGCACCCCCTCACTTCGCTATTGTCGGATTGACAACATTGCCCAGGCTACGCCAACCAGCGTCTCCATGTTTCAGCTGGCAGTCTTTTCCCAAGTAACAAATTCAATTTTAAGGTACACTTGAAAAAGTTTTCAAGACTCATTTGATAAAACCACGCATAAAACTAGATATTCTACATAACATCGATAAAACAGCCATAAAACCCTCTTAAGTTCCAAAAGGCCCATACTACAGGAGATTCTCAAGACTATTGCCCAAGGTTGGCTTAAAACTTGATAGTTTTATCGGTACATACTTGTAATGACATTCAAGACATACTAAAAACTATGATAAAACTACCACAAGTTATAATAGTTTTATGATTTTCCTCTTTAAGAACACTTCCAGTCCGTCACAAATATGATTCGAAGATTACATTTTTCAATTCGTTCTGCTGAATGGCGATTTTTTTTTGTTTATGGTTGAGTGGAAGCTACTATAATTCTCTTCCAAAGTGGATACGTATGTAAATTAATTGTTAAATTGACCATAAATGCATCTGTTTTTTGCTTGCGATTGATGAATTCTTCATACGACATTCAGTTTATTGGTGTTTAATAACATAAAAGTTCGAAAATTTTAACGCGCCTCTGAATTTTTGCTAGAACATTGACTTATTTAAAAAATAAAAAATATAGTTGAAAATTCAACAATTAGGTGGCAAGGCTGATAAATTGTTAGATCTTGAATAAATTGTGTCTACAATCCATTTTATGTTTCAAAATGAATTTTAAACAGCATTGATTGTTCGTACCATTGGAAAAATTAGAGTTTTGTTGCATACTTATGAAAATGGCTACCGTTCCGAGGGAATCCAGAATAGCCACGCTCGCCATTTTTACAATGGTTTTATCTTTAAACTACCATAAAACGCAAATAAAACCTATATTTCTTACACAAGACTAACAAGATTTTTTGAGGAGTGCGATAAGTTCATCTTTATTTGTTCTACTCTTGAAAAAGATGAGTTACGCTTGAATAAAACTTGTTTGAATTGCTCAAGGTAAACAAGTCTCTCGTAAGATAGCCATAAAATCAGCGTGAAAAAGGCACATCATAAACAAAGAAAACGTGACGGTGCAAATCAAAAGTGCCTATGCATAATTGTTGTTCTTAGTCATAATAACAGCTTATAATATAATATTTTTAATCACCAGCGTTAGTCGATAAAAAACAAAAACAAAAAGAAAATTTAACTTTAATATTCTAACAATGCTTTTGGGAAGAATAACAATATATATTGCCTGGAAGGCGGAAACATCAGTTGAGTGAAAAATGATTTTTCCTCTTGATCTATATGCTATAGCTATAGGTTTATGAACCTAACGTCGGATGAAGTGCGCTGTGTAGTAGATCACTGAGCAATTCCAACGCACCACCTCCTCCACCTAATGGTGGTGGACATACGATAACGCATGGCGATAATCCACTGCCTGGGACGTTAGGTTTAATTTGCACAACTGGCATAAAATCAATAATCATGAGTTATGATTCTCGTACACATTGCACCATTTAATTTGATTCGTTACAAAAAAATAGCACGCATAACGCATAGACCCTTCTGATAAGTAAGTCTCAGTAGGCTGCGATTCCAATGGAATCTAGCGATGGAAAAAAAGGCCGTTGGTGGCTGAGATGAAGGAGTATTCAATATATTGGATAGGTTTTTATTGAATTTCCGCTTGAACGATCCACTATTTTATATTTTCTTTCACCTATGGGCGTCCATTGTCCAGTTTGTTTATTTTTCACATAATGTTCTTTCTCAAGAGTGTGTGCTCTTACTCGAAACCAAATGGTTCTAAGAGCGTTTTATGGCAGCATTTTCAAGATACATTCACCTTAAAGAAGAATGTTATAAAACTTTCTCAAAACTTTTATCAGGTTTTATGAAAGTTACAAAACGATGTCTTGAGAGGGGACTCAAGTATCTTATAAAATTACTTATAAGGTGAATTACACTTATAAATGATGTAGTTTTATGTAGTGTGCCTGTATTAGTAGAGTGACGCCATGTCATCCCTATGAAAAGAACAAATTTGGCATCCCTGATACTTTGAGTTGACAACACTGAATATTAATACTGAATACTAATACAGGCACACTAATTATTTTTTCTTCACACGCGTTTGACAGGTCGCCTGCTCGATTGGAATGACACTGACAGAAAATTTCGGTTCCAATTTTGACAGTGTCGTCACTCTACTAATACAGGCACACTAGTTTTATGGAGGTTTCTTCAAGTGTTCTTTAATCACTCTTAAGAACTGTTAATCAATTAAAACCACCTTAACTTGGAAAATGCCCTGATAAAACCAGATGATCTCCATAATGCTTTGATAAAACTACCATAAAACATGAATAAAACCAATTTGCATTTGAATTGTTACTTGGGTTGTGATCATATGACTCGTGGAGGCGTGAGGTAGGAACTTGTGAGGACCAGAGGTCGGTCGCACCCTCCTTAGATGTTGTCAACTC